>WAAD01016066.1:0-20849 GCA_013389945.1 Fregata magnificens
CCAGATTGAGCTCTAGCTGGGTTTTTGCCTTCCTGGTTTCCTCTCTGCATGACCTGACCAGATTTCTGTACTCTTCTTGAGTTGCCTGCCCTTTCTTCCAAGAGTGGTTAACTCTCCTTTTTTTTCCCCGAGTCCCAGCAAAAGCTCCCTGTTCAGCCAGGCCGGTCGTCTTCCCCACCGGTTCGTCTTACAGCACGTGGGGACAGCCTGCGCCTTTAAGACCTCCCTCTTGAAAAGTGCCCAGCCTTCCTGGACCCCTTTGCCCTTCAGGACTGTCTCCCAAGGGACTCTCTCAACCAGTGTCCTGAACAGGCCGAAGTCTGCCCTCTGAAAGTTCATGGTGGCGGTTTTGCTGACCGCCCCTCCTGACTTCACCAAGAATCAAGAACTCTACCGTGTCATGGTCGCTAAACCCAAGACGGCCTCCGACCACCACATCTCCCACCAGTCCTTCTCTATTCGTAAACAGCAGGTCAAGCGAGGCACCTCCCCTGGTAGGCTCGCTCATCAGCTGCGTCAGGAAGTTATCTTCCACACACTCCAGGAACCTCCTAGACTGCTTCCTCTCTGCCATGTTGTCTTTCCAGCAGATGTCTGGCAGGTTGAAGTCCCCCACGAGAACAAGGGCCAGCGACTGAGAGACTTCTGCCAGCCACTTGTAGAACGCTTCATCTGCCTCTTCGTCCTGGTTGGGTGGTCTATAACAGACTCCCAGCAGGATATCTGCCTCCTTGGCCTTCCCCCTCATCCTTACCCATAAGCACTCGACCTTTTCATCACAACTATTGAGCTCTAGACAATCAAAACACTCCATAATATATAGAGCCACCCCACCACCTCTCCTTCCTTGCCTANGGAGCCTGGTTGTATCTCCTTCCCCCTTCGAGCCACGTGTCAGCGATGTGAAGGAAGAAGTTATTTAGAAAGCATACATGCACTGGTGGTGAGTAAGTACTTATACTGCTTAGTATACATGATGACACACATCGAAGCCTTTATTAATGAACTTAGTCTAACACAGGCTGAAATCTTTTCTGAATTTTTTAGACTCACTCATTAAAATCAATGTCAAAGCTCTATCTGAATAAAGATGCTGTGTCAGGTCCCTAAAACATATGCTCAGCTGTAAGAGTATGTTTAAATCTCATTATGTGTTCTTTAGAACCCACAGTGTGGGTAGAGAGTTCAGCTCAGTGACTGAAATATAAATATTCCTGACATTTTTCCTGACATAAATATTGTCAGGAAGAATGGACTATATATTTTACTTTTTCATATAGGAATTTAAGAAAAGTGTTTATGCAAAACCATCATTTTGAGAAACAGTCTAAAACTTCCGTACTTTTCAAAATTAAACTTTTCAACTTTTTCAAATATTTTCATCATTCTTTCCAGATATTCCTCTTCCCCAAACCTGACACTCATCATGAATGATTTTGTCCCTTCCAAAACTGCATTTTTCAGTTAATTTACTTTTAAATGAAAAGTTATCCAGTTCTACTGGTGTTCTAAACTGGCACCAGTTTCACTTTTCAAAATACAGAGGTTGCTTTCAAAAAAGTTTAAAGCACAACTGTTGGGAGCAGAAACCTATAAAGCAAAGCTAAGAACTAAAACTTTGTCTGCACCACTGCAGGAAACTTGGCATAAGGGTGACTGAACCTCACAAGATCATGTGTATGTTTCTTAATAAAAAGATCTTGTTGATTTGATAGTATTAAGTTACTTTAGTACTGCTATGATGTGTTCATACTTCCTACTTATGATCCTGGGACACTGTCATCATCCACGATCCAACATACTTTCCCTCTGAAAGGTGGAATTTTGCATTTGTGAAATGTTCCTCTGTTAGCATCACTTCCTTCTTCCTCAATCCCAGAAAAACCCTTTTCTAGAAACTCTGTGAAGCCCCAAGTCTAGAAGGATCAGCTTAAATGGAAATGGGCAAGAATATTAGCATTCTTTAATTTCTTGCTTTCTCAAACACACTGAGTTATATTGCCTACCACTGTCCCACGCATAATTGAGGAACAGTTCAAGAGGAAAACCTCAAAGGGCTTCCAACTGTTGCATTTCACATGTGGGTCCTTGTTGTTGGATGTTCCAGTGCATCTGGGTTGACATCATCATAGTTCGGTAGTAATATGATTTTAGTCTATCCCTGCTTGATGAGTCAAATGCTGTTTCTTTTTGCACTGTTGAAGCTATGAAATCACCCAACAATTACATTCCCCCAGGATGGATCAGAAACTGCCCATCTGGCTTGCAGTTAACACTTTGTTTGTGCATCTGGGAACAAGCTACTTTAAAAAAATCCACTTAGATACAGGTGCCAATTTTTGATCTGGGCAAGGATTCACTCAGAACTATCCTTCTCCAGTATTAGTCCCAGGACAGCGTGCCTAATGCATCTACATTACTCTGTAGGCAGTAGTCTTTGCTCTGCTCACCAAAATGCCATCCAACCTTTCCTGCGTGGCCTGTCAATGAATGCGTCGCAGCACTTTGTCCTTTCCATCTTTTCTACAGCTTCTTTCTTTGAGGCAAGGATAAACAAGTAATTTTTGAGCTTTCAGAGAAGGTCATGCAACAGCCATAGAAGGGACACTCTCTACACGTTATGTATCTGTGAAAGGACTATCCACAGGTTAGCCCACAATAACTTACTATTGATTACTTGGGATTTTCAAGCTATTCTTTAATATACTAATTTTGCCCCACTTTTGTACAACCTGTCTCTACCACAGACCAAAATACGCAAAACGTCTTTAATCCTATACTAGAAGCTTAAATGGGGAAGAAGCATCCCCCTCAGACTTGTGTCAAGGCTAGAGCCAGCCACCTGTCCTTCACAGAAACAATTATTCATGAAAGAAAAATTAAATGGATGTTGATTGAGAGTTCGCTTAAGCTAATGGTGCGATCGGACATTAGTGTGACTAATGGTAATGGGTCCTCTGGATGAGTTATGTGGTAATAGCACTCCAGCTGCTTTGGCTTTGCAGAAACCAGTCAGACGGCTGAGAACCACTTTTCCGGTCTTTCTACAATTAATCTCTGTTGAATGAAATAACAAATGAAAATTATGAGCAGTTCTGAAACTAGCGGGGGGGTTATTACTACGTCTGTGTTAGGCATTAAAGTACACTTACAATCACCTTGGCTGTTTAGAATTCAAATAATCACTTACCAGCTTCTCAAGACTTACACTTAATATTGCATTCACTTGAAACAAAGGCCTGATACGGCAATCCTCATTCAGCAAAAGGCCACTGTAACATACAAGTTGTATCATGAACATGTCAACTAAAAATAACTATGCCTCAAACCCCTTTGCAGTTATTAGCAATGTAAATGTTACAAATAAAACCTGCAAGGCTATTAAATGACAATTCCATTATATTATATTTCTACTATGCTCCTGATCATTTTCTAACAGAGGATTTTGAACCAAAACTGCCTATTACTTTTCATTGCCCCATATTTCTGGCCAGTGTGGGTTCTCAACACCCCAAAGTTTCATTTTCAAAAAGCCTTTGTCCCCAAACCCCTGAGTAAAGACTCCAGGAGTAGAACTTCTTTTCAGAGATTTAGGGAAGAATGAAAATTGATCTAAGTCTAAGGTATGATTGTTCAGTAATCACTATGCTGCAAGATGCTGATGGTACAGATGAGCGAGATAAATACTCTGCTTCACAGATAACATAACAGATGTATCAACAAAACCTTTCAGGGCTACAGTATGGATGACTGACAAGTAATGGTGTGAAGTCAGTATCTTTTGAAATAAAAATACTTAATTTTTTAAAAATTACTGAAATAATTAGTGGAACAAATTCCACTGTAGTTTGGCAAAAGCGTCTTATTCCCCAATATGCTCTTACTGAGCATAAGCCTGAGTATAGTCTGATTATATATACAAGGCAAATGCTACCTTCATGCTCAGTAGAGTGGTTTTCAAAAGAAAGAGTTCATGCAATGACCATTTTATCATCTATCCAGAAGTATTCATTTGTATTATATCCTGACTCCCTTCCTTCCTGAAAACAGATGAAAAAGTGGTGATGGAATTAGGACAGAACTGGACAGGGTTTTAGAAATATAACTAGAGACAGAAACAATATTTGCTAAACCAATAGTGTCTTACAAAACTTGAAGTGTTGAGGTTTCCAGTTTTCCCATAAGTTAGGCAGGATGTGGTCCTGAAAATATAAAAAATTCATGCAAGAATGTAGAATGGAAAAAAATGTTCAATGGTCTTTTATTCAGATATCTTATCTTGCCATAGACAGTTACATAATAATGCAAATGGGAACATACCTAAATGCACTTTCTGGTTTCCTTCTGTTCCTGTTCTGCATGTTTGTTTTGCCTCTGGGTTGGGTCATACATTGTGAAATCCCTTGGGAAAAACTAACCTGTCATTGGTGCGGAGGGTTTTCAGATCAGGATTTGCAACACATTGGTGCATTTTACATCATTTTACATGGATGAAATAGCCAGCAAAATACAAGGCAAGGACAAGTTAGGTCTGCAACACACTTCCTATGTTCGACCATCGCTCTGGAACATTTCCTGAAGAGAACAGCAGCACAATTGCACCGAGCCAAAAACACACTGCCTGCGAACACAGAGTGGTTTTTAGTGCAACCTGCAGCAGTACTTGAAAGTTAAAATTCTCTGGCAGACTGGCATGTTTTCCCTGCTGCTTCACTGAAAGAGAAATAAGGATAAAAGATCAAATTATATTGTAAATGCTGAAAGTTGAAATCTAGTACAGAAGAATTTTTTCCCCATGCTTCAAACTAGGACATAAGGGTAGACACAGAATATATGTCCTCCACAATTTAAACAAATGCAGCTCCATGCTGCCACAGCCAAGTGCTAAGACTGCCCTTGTTAGCTAGATTAAAACAATATTGGAAATCTCTACACTACACTGTAGTCACTTCTCTTGCACGTGCAATAAAAGCATGACATGATAAAGTTTGAGGAATGATATTAAACTATCTTTGTGCCTTTCCGCTCCTTTTTCTAAGTACTAGTGAGAAGGAAAAAAAAAGAAAGACAGACAGACTCATTCAAGGAGGCTGAAGAACAGAACAAAACATCTCTCCTGCTACACCTGCTGTTCTCCTTTCTCTTCCTCACAGCAGCTCTGGACAAGGGGAACCCAAATGCCAATTCAAACCAATTTAAATCTAGCTGGCTATGCAGGTCACATCTAGTGGAGCAGAAAACCTGGCCTTGTATTTGCTGAATTAACCTAGAAACAGCTAGACTGCATAGCCAAAGCAGCCTGGAATCAGAACATGATGCCCCATCATTCCTCTCCACACACCGCATGGATTTTTCGGCCCACAAAATTGGAGACATGCTGCAGACAATCAGGTATTTAGATACCTATATAACATTGTGCCCAAATGTACCGAGAGGCTGATTAGAAGAGCACAGATTAAGCCCTTTCAGCATCTAAGTGCACTTCATGTTCAGGAATGACCAGCTAGGCAAAGTCAACCAAAGTCTCACAACTATGCCATTGCCCACCTGAAAGGAAGAGAGGAGAGGAGGAAAGACAGAATCGCATGATAACTGAAAGTGTTTCTTTTCTCACTGCCTCAGAATACATGTTATGATTGCATTACATACAGTAGAAAATTAAAGAATTTTATTCTAGCTATTTTTCCTGGGGAGGGGGTCTCTACTTCCCCAGAAACATACACAGTTACTTCACACCTTTGAGGCCCATCTATTGGGTCAAATCCCAAATACTTTTCTCTGTTTCATTTAGCTAGCTCCCTGCTAGGATGCTTCCACAATTAAACCTTCATCTTGAGCTGTCTCCCACTGAACAGGACCAACTCCAGCATCCTAATATACATAGACAGTCCCTGAGATTCTTTTGAAAATGCAGTTGATATTGGCTTACCTCATTGACATTTACCACCTCACTTTAAAACTGTTGATGTCCCTGGGACTGGTAAACAAAACTATCTCCTATGAGAATGGTAAACAGAGTATGCTAATGGATTTCCTGGTACTTCAACACAAACAGTTAACTCTGTCCTGCCCATCAGAGCAAGACTGAGTTTTGAGTGCTTAATTTCTTTAGGTGTTTTATGTACCATGTTTAACACAAGCCCTACTTTTCTCAAAAACAAAAATGACAATAAGGTATTCCATTAATTCAATGTGATTGCAGCCAGATAGCTTGGAAAGGACAGTGGATGGAGATGGGTATATACCCCTGATACTAATTAAAGGAATAGTCCCTTTTTAGAGGTAATTCTAACTCCTAGAAAAAGCCATCAAGAAGGATTTGTTTGATTTCAATAGAAGGGAACCCAGCTCCTTGCCAAGCTGAGAGAATGGGGTGGAGAAGACAAGGATTGGATTTTTGGATTCTTAAGGGCACCCTTTCTATCTTTACCTCAAAGCTCATAGAAACTTTTCGAAAAATAAAATAAGGCCCTGAACTTTCATAAGAGAGAGGTGCATGTTTGTGCTGACTGACTGATTTTTATTCTTATATGTAAAGGCTGAAATGTTCAGTTGGAGCCTTGGGCAAAACCTAAAGTGCAGGGTGGGGAAAGGAGGCTGTTCAACCGCAGAAGCCTCTGGGAGCATTTCATGCTTACAAGGAACAACCTCAGCAGCAGTTCACAGTAGCCCGAGTGCTGAAAAACTGTTTTTTGAAAAACTGTCTCAGACCATGTTCAGAAAGCACCAGAATGTAGTAAATGCTTCTATTGATTTTGCATTATTAAATCCTGAAAAATAACCCAGGTTTGCATGATAACTAATTTACTTTATTTAATGCGTTAATAATTCTGTCCCTAAGACAGAAATGAAAACAGTAGTGATTCTTCACTCTGGAATTAGATGTCTGCAGAGGAATTCATTTTTTCAGATTATGTAAATTATTCAAGAATTCAAGAAAAGCACTGTTTTTAAACTGTTAAACTGCTTCACCATTTCCACTGATATGAACTGTTAAGTCTCTTGGGGACTACTATTTTAAGGTCCTGACAAAAAGTCGGTAGGAGGCAGTGGAGTCTTAATGATGGTGAGGTTTGGATTGGGGCCATAATGGGCCTTAAAGGTCTTAATGATGCACATTGCAACTGGAAGATCAGATGTGCATTTGGGACACTGATGACCAAGTGAGCGTTATATTGCATGCATTTGCGCATTTGGCATCCACATTAAAATACAACTGGGGTCATAAAATCTAAAACTTTTAGATTGTACTCACCATATCTCTGTAGCACTGATTTTTCAGAACTGAAGATGACAGTCACACACTCTGTCCTTAAGGCAGTAATGTGACCTTCTCTCATGTAGTGTATCTCTGTTTGGAGGCATACTGAGATAATTACACCTTTAATTTGTAATTTGCCTGCAAAATCATCTAGCTCGCACTCAAGTGATGAATACTCTACTATAACATAAAATAAATATTACCAAGGAATTAATGACTTTTAGATTGAATCCAATGTTCAGAAACAATATCCTCGTGCATTTTAACCTGAAATCTCTTTTAATAGAATATATTTAAATTCCACATCTGGAAACCAGATTTTTTTCTTCCTGTCTCAAATACAGTAAAATAGCTTTCAAACAGAAGAGAACTGAGTTCTTTAAATAAATGATCGCTCAACTCTTCCTTTCCGTCCTGCTTCACTACTGACCTCTAATGAGCGGCAAGCATATTGCCTGAATTCCTTATGCCTTTACAGAGAAGAAATGTGACATTAACACAAGTTCTTCCTCATAAGGGTTTATCTTTTCAGAGTAAGTAGGAATGCTTGCAAGAGTTGCTGAGTTAAATTCCTGTGTTATTCTTCCTAAGAAGCTGCTTTCCAGAGGAACATATAATACAACTGGGAAATGGTATTTTCTAACCACTGTGAAATAGTAAAATTTCAAAGATACTAGCAGGTTAAAGCCAAATCTGCAAACATAGGACACGACCCTCAAAGTCCAGAGCACTCCTAGAATCAGGTTTGCAAAGTGAATACAGTGAAACCTGAGTGTTTGTGAGAAGCAGCTTTGTAGTATATTGCAAAAATAGCACACCGTTGAAATAGCCTCACACATCTCTCCCTTGGTATGTGCTTGACTGGTCAGGAATTTTGCTCCTGAGAAATACTATATACTGCGTCAAGCACATGACATTGAAAACCATATTACATTTTCAAAGCATTACATAGTCTTCAGATGGTTTATGTACTTTCAGTTTTAATATTTATTTTAAATGCATGTCAATTGTATTAGTGTTTTAGCTGTTTACCCCTCATCCTAGTTCATAACACAGTTGTTATCGTATAATTTGACCGTCTTGTAAAAATGCCTAGGTTAACAGCTCTTACAACTACAGTCCCTCCATCTTTGAATGGTCTATTAAGGTTATCATATTTTTGCACTATGCATATCAATACATGATATTGAAAGAACCTCCATTCAAGGGTAAGAATAAAGCAGAAATGTTTCCATGTCTCAAACAACTTCAAATATCCAGTGACTGACAATGTTGTCCGATTGTGGGCATTTCTCCGGGACTCCCACATCCTTTCATCCAGGGTGCCAGGAAAATTTCACTAGCTCTAGTCCTTTGTAGTTAGTCTAATACAAAATTTCTATTTCTAGTGACTGAGCAATTCAATCCCCACGAAGAACACAGCATACCTGAAAATTGCTACAAGGTATTTTCTAAATTGCTGTCTTCATCTGCAGCAGTAATGACATACACAGGATTAAAAAAAAAAAAACCCAACAAAAAACCAAAAACCCAAAAAACCCCAAACCAAAAGAAAGAATAGAGAAAGTTTTAACAGTTTCAACTGCTATCAAAAAATCAAAGGAGGACGTAACATTTCCCAAAATAGACTGGTAATAATTAGTAGAACAAGAAGCTGTTTTTAAGAAGGGAGAGGGGAATACCAGCACAAGTGAATGACAGGGTCAGTTGGGTGCTATGAACTTCCAAAGAAAATATTGTGAAATGAGGGTAAAACTGCACTTCCTCCCAGAGGGCTGCGGCCACAGTCCCTTTGGACCAGCAATACACAGCAAGCTTGACCAAAACCAGATGCCGCATTAAAAGCCATTTCACAACAGCTATCGCAGAACAGCTCTGCATGCCCTTTTCTGAAGTAACCGAACACTGAACCAGAGAATGTATTTGTATTCTGGAGTAAGCACTCCTAACAGGGTATCATTCCAGAAGTGCTATTGAGCTTTAATTTCACTATGTCATTGCATAATAATTTCCCCTTATTGAGGAGGCCGTAGGCAGTTTTAAACTTATGCATAGATTGAGGATTGGTAAAAGTCACGGAAGCAGCAGCATGTTGCTTATACCACTGGGAAAAGGACAAACAACACTACAAAAAGACACATATTAATGAGCTCTCTGCCTACATAGCACTGAGGACAGACCCTGAAAAAAGCTGAATCACTCAGCAGGAGCCAGAAGCACTCTTTTCCCTTGGTGCTGCCTGTTTAGGAGAGGCAGGAAGACCCGGACAGAGATTTTTGTCAGAACTATGACTGAAGTCAATGCTTTCCAATTAATGCTGCAGTGTTGCACTACATGACTGCACCAGTACGCTATTGTTACGGTCACGGTGTTATGGTCTCTGTGCTTCAACAGCAAGGCATCACTAACACTTCACTCAGTGTTTGCTTCCTCCCCAAGGTGGTGGAAGGCTCTTACCCATCCACTGAGCCTGGGCAGGAGCTGAGTCACAGTTATGCTTCTGGACCCAACTTGGGGAGCTACCAAGTCTGCAACCTCGCTGCACTCAGCAGGAGCTTAAACTGGCAAAGAGGTAATCACACCTTTCTTCAATCTCAAACTGAGCATTACTGTTGGGTAGAAATCTCTTCAGAGAAACTTCCAGAAGTTTTCTAACCCCTACTCTGGAATAGTTTGGATAGAAAACAAATGAGTGGGTTTATGGAATTATAATTGCAAATGTGCAACTTTAAAAATCTGAATTCTTTGTTTCTCTTCCTTAGAGACAAAAAAAACATATTCACAGCAGAAAACCAGCATGGTTATAATTACTTTCAAAAACTTCAAAATCAAGTAACTAGTATAAACTGAAAAATTAACACAAAAGAAGTGTTGGATATGTCCAACCTATCTAATAATTAGGATACAAAGAGGATAATAACTTCTAACATATTTTTGAAAATGTTTGAAAAATAATTCTGCCCTTACTACAAATAACAGCTCTGTATGCAGAAAGATATAACTTGCATTACAGTTTGACATTTTTATAAATAGATCGTGAAAAACAAAAGTTAATTCCCTTTTTGTTTTCAGAGGCTGTTTAATAGCAATATAATGTTTTTATGTATTTCTCCAAAGCTCCACATTTTGTCAGCAGTAAAGGTGAATATTTATGTTAACCAACCCTAAAGGCATTCATATTAATATATCAGAAAAGCTCTTGATCAATAGTCTTAATCACTTTTCTTTTTCCAAAATAAATAACATTTCAACCCTATTCTTGTTAAAAAAGTAAGCACTGCTATGTAGGTGTCCTAAAATGTAAACACATGCTCAGCTAGAATAAATAGGACTTGTTTGTTGCCATAGAGTCAAAAGATAGACTAATCACTGGGTAGTGACTCAGGTCTCAGTGAGATGCTTGAGTAGATGAGATGTTAAAATCCCTTGGAAGGGAAAAAAAAAAAAGGTGATAGATTAAACACTGGTGTATATTACATATAGATTTTTATTGCAGAATGACAGAGAATGCACCTGTGAATGCAAACGCAATTTAGGGATTTCAGTGCCTGCCCTGTGAAGAATACATGCGGTCTGTTAAAGCTCTTAGTTACATATGTCAGATCCAAGCTCAAACTAACTCATGTTATTAATTTTGGGAACTGCAACCAGTAATCACATAAAGGAGAGTTTCACCCCAGGACAGAGTTATAGGGTGCAACCTGGGCACTGTCAACAGTCTCCTATATAGTGGGGTAGTACATCAGTCCCTAGAGAGGCTGTTGCAAAACCCGCTCTGCTCTCAGCCTGTAACAGATACAAGTGTGTTTCCATTTCTAAGGTATGCAAGTTGGCTTTTTGGTTCACATTTTTCCATTTAGTAGTCCCTAATACAAATCCCAAAACACTGGCTAGAAGGATTGCCATTATACAAAACAGAAATAAATCTGGAAACATTGCTTCAGGAAAAGAGGTGAGTTAATGTTTAAATAACAGCAGTGACAGAACATTCTTAGGATCAAATGGAAATGTAAGACATCCTCTAACTTTGAGAGCCAAAAGCGATCACGCAGACTGACAAATACCTTCCTCTACCAGAGCCTCCCCATTGCCAGTCCATGGAGGCAGGCAGCTCCACTCATCATCATCTCAGATAAAACTTTCTGCCTTCTGACAAGAGCCTTTTTCTGATCTTTGAATGTAAGCAGCCCAGATCACCAAAGTCAGGGAAAATAAATCCAGGTCTCCTCATTTTCCTAACCCCCAGGAAGTCCAAGAATATTTTCCATGTTTCTTAAGAGAACCACAGAGCTCATTCTTAAACAGAAACCTGAACATATCAGCATAACATCTTTAGCAACAACAGAAGCCCTCAGGACTCTCTGCTTTGGGTCAAGTTGTATACACCAGGACTTGGGCATCTGAGCATTGGGGTTCTGAGTCCCAGGCAGGAGACAATGTGGCCACTCCTAGCAAAGAAGCCATTGTCAAAATCTGGACTGAAGCAAAATGGAAGTCTCTATTAAACCTTCATTTGCCCCATCACAATTTCCTTTCTTGCAAAAGCATTACTAACAGCCACAACTGGAAAGAAGAAAGAGCATATCTAACACAAATGTTAGGTACGTGATAATTTATTCATCTCATTATTTTATTTTGTCTCCCTTAATGTTATGTTATAGCATAAGGGTAATTTCTTGACAGATGAATTACATAAATATTGATTTTAAAAATTTTGTTTCTCTCATTAAATTGCACTTATCCAATTACCCATTAAAGTGGTTTGTAATGCGAATGCACATTTCTCCCATAGCATTCCGAAGCAATGAACTGGAAAATGACACCTTGCCAAAATGGCACATTCACACATCTGATAATAGAGTTAAAAGACCAAAAAAAACCCCCACCCAAAACCAAAACCCAAACCAACCCCCAAACTAACCCCAGTAGTTTAAACCAGCTTTTGTACTGTTTCAGAATCCAGTAAGGTGTCTTCAACTCAACTTTCTCTAGAACAAAGCAATTTTATTCTTTACCAAATGCTGGTAAATAACAAGCCTGAAGAACACCCCACTTATTGTCCAAAAAGCTACTAGAGGAGCTCTAAAGAGCAGAACAACCAGAGGAATCTGGGACTCATTCAAAGGACACTGAAAACAACCTCCCAAATCACACTGCGCTGATGGGTGCAGACAGACGTCAACAGGCTCTGACTGTGCTCAACATGGTGTGGGGCCAGCATACCACATAGAAATCTAAGAACGATGAGCCAGGTCCAGGCCACAGAGCAACAAAGCTGCATTAGTGCAGCTCCGTGCCCCAGTTATTGTGCAGCAGCAAGAGTCAGAGCTCATTAGCTCAGGAACTGTGCTAAGCTCATTTATACACACGCTGTCTTCAAAACTGAGCTGCTAAGTCTGTGAAATGCTGAACTGTATTTGTGAACCTACTAGGTCAGACTGCATCTCTGCACTTTATGCCACTTCTCAGTAAGCAGATGTCCCCTCTGATCTCAGCCAAGGTCTGAGGAAGTGCAAAACGACTCTCCAGTGTAAGCATCACATAGATAGTTATACCTCAGAAAAGAATCTGACCTTTTATCCCTGTGCATAGAACAGCCCCATTTAAAACCTTTCTACTAATACAAAACACATGACTGCAACAGTAGGGGTTTTTTTTCATCTTTTTTTGGACAGTATAGGTCCTCAAAATAGTCTTTGAGAGCAAAGACTATCAGACTAAAGTATAGTCTCTCAAAAAAGATGAGACATTTTAAATACAATGGCTGAGTATGCAGGGATATGTGCAGGTACTACTGTACAGATCTTCTGTGATGAGTGTCTTTCATAGATTTTTCACATTCCCTTGCGTGATCTGAATCTGTATCTGCTTTATTTTGGCACAAAATCAGAGATCACTCTTTGGTCCTTAGTTACACTGACAGTCAGCTAGGAACTGTTCTCATTTATGATAGCCTTCTGAGTATTGCCTACAGGCCGCTTTTACAGGTCTGAGCAGCCCCAAATCTCCATGTTGCTGCAATAACTGTCTTCCCAGAGCTACCCTTTGTTTGTATGGGTGCTATGGTCACACAACACTTAAGAAAGTCTATCCTGTCCCAATCCTATTGGGCTTGCATGCTCTCTATAACACTGCTGTGCCAGATCTTACACAACGATCTGCTTTGTACCTTCAAGGGGAAGAAACACTAGATATACCATGTGATCATGATGGTACTCTAATCTCTATGCAGGACAGATTATAAAACTCTTTTGCAGAAATTTCTTCATCTGTCCCAGTCACACAACAGCAATTAAAAATACAAACGATACCTGGGTGAACAAAAGACACAGCATATAAATATCATTCATACAAGTGCTAGAACAATAATGATAAGGTGCAATCTACTAGAGGTTCTCTTCTAAAAGAAAAAGACTAGAGTCCCCACTCAGAATTGTGCTTCTGGATTTGAGAAGCTAAGCCATCTCCCTGTTCACTTTTTCTTTACTCACAAATCCTGAGAATCTTTGGGAGCATGGACTCACATATTTGCCTGACAACCAACTGTTCAGAATGTCTCTGGTGACTTTATCTATGTTGTGGGTCAACCACGCTGTTGGATCCAGAGTCATCTGAAGTGTCTTGAGCAGGCTAGCTTTGGTCTAAAAGAATTACAGCCACACCTTCACTATCCACACCTACCAGTTTGGCTCCGCTGGAGGATCTCTGTACTTCATGGCCAATGAAATTTTCTCCTCTTTCCAATCATATCTTCTGTTACAGTTCGCTAGGTTAGCTTGTCTATTAATCACATTTACCACATTTCTGCTTTATCCAGCCCCAGGAAAACTGAGAGCTGGTAGTACTTAAGGAAAAGAGGTGTGAGGAAAGAAGGCACACAATCATACTTCTATTAAATGTGCACATTTATGAGCCATACACTCAATAAAAGGAGCAAAATCTGCTGTGGAGTACAAGTATGGCCATAACAGCATTCCTAATGCTATCTGGTTTACCGAGCTACAATTTAGCCACAAAAGAATTGCGCCCATGGGTCCACTGAGTCGTTATCTCAAGTTGGCTCTTTTTTCACATCTGTTTCAGTCCAGCAACATATGTATCACACAGTTCTGCTCCAGTATGCTCTGACATGATTAATATCTGTGACATGAACTCTGCCATTGCTGCCTGGTTTGTGGTGTTCAGGTTTGTACTGCCTCTTTGGGTAAGAGAAAGCCTTAACTCTCTGCACTGCAGCACAACTACACTTCAGATTACCTTTCCTGCAAATCAGCTCATATTACCATCAGGCACCTACAACACATCTTCCTGAGCCTGACAACAGAAGTCCCTTCTGTGTGGCAGTAACTGCCACTAGTTCACCCTGGCCCCACGCCAGTCCAAGCCCATGGATCCTCCAGACCCACAGACTACAACTCCTGTCCTCCAGATGAAGGATTCGGAACAAGAGGACTGCTAAACTGCTACCATTGGGTTGCTCTTGCTTAGTCAGAGAGCCTTTTGTGGCTTCTTGGACAGAACTCCATACCCCTCAAAATGACACAAAAATTCTGGCTGGAAGGGAACTTTGGACGTCATCCTGTCAAACTTAAATACCATTCTCAATTCACAATTCCCTGCCTGCTAAGTCAGGATGACTCTCTAACCCTGCAACAAAGCACAACATTTGTATTTGTCTTCTCATTAGTACAAAATATTAACCTAACCAGAACATCTAAAGCAGCAAGAAAACAGTACTGTGTGGAACTAGGAATAAATAACACAATAATTTATGTAAATTATGTTAGACACAGTAGGTTGTTCCCCTTTGCCTTTGGTGCCAAACAGCTAATCTTCCCTCCCAGCTCTGATGTTTCTGTCCAGAAGGATTAAACATATTGATATACAAGCCTATTGAAAGCATTTAGAGTTCTTTTGTTTATTTCCATTTAAAATAAGTAAATGCTTGACAGGAGCAAAGACCAAAAATAAAGCCAGTGGAATCCCAAGATTTTCCTATAGCAAAAAATAATGAACAGTAGAATCTCTCTGTCTGGGGAAAAAAAGTTAAGTTTCCAGAAAATTATGAAGTTCCTAATGAAAACGGACTTCTGTTTTGTGGAATTAGAAGTAATGAATCACCTTTCAAACTAAAGGACATCCAATTTAACATAAGAGGGATTTAAAATAGTATCACTACATTCCCTACAACATGAATATAACACATATGGATTGCAAGATTTTTTAAGGGCCTGGGTGATCAGTTGGCAACTCAAGAACAGTCACTGCTGAGCCAGCTTAAGGTAATACGAGCTCCAGGGTCCCATGTCAGGGCATCACCTGATCACCTACAAAGATTAGAAAGGAACGTTCCTCACATGTGCAGTCCTGAGCAGCTGGCTCTGTGTATCACAAACCTTGATGCTTGATTTTTAACCTTTTCCTTGAGTAGAAGTTTATCAGCACTTCTAGATTAGGTACACAACAGAACTGACTCTGTATACCAAATCCTATTCTCTTATCTTTTTACTATTATATGCTGCTTTGGTGAAAAAGAAAACAGTCCTATTATATGCTTCAATATGCAGATGCCTTCCAAGGTCATTTCATTTACATTAAATGTTTTGCTTCCAATTTCCATGGTCCACCAGACACTGTAAATGAGCACATTATACCAAATAAAAATGCATAGCATTACACTTCAGGAAAATAAGCTTAGCATCATACATTTATTTAAATATATAAAAGATATGAAGACTTTCTTGATTATCAATTGTGTGTATATATTTCTTACATAATTTAATTGGATTTTACTTACTAGATAACATGATTTAAAAGCCACCCTTCAATGCTGTCGGCATCATTGATAATCTTTTAAAAGCATAATATATAAACAAGATAATAAAACCTCCTCAGACCAAATCAGATAATTCATTAACAACATAAAGTAAAGAGACCCTCCTACTCCCCATAGCTTCCATATTGCCACTGGCAACCCCCACTAAAAATCCAGCTTCTCACAGTCACAGGGGTGAGCAGCAGGGCCAGCTTTGCAATCAGTCCAGGATGCTCAGACATTTTACAGATCTTGGTAGGGGAAAAAAAAAAAATGGAAAATACTTCACCTGCCACTTTCTCTTCTTACCCCAATAATGCCTTAAGTCAAGCTCCTCCTTTGGCAGTATATGCTAGCGTGGGATGGGAAACATTCCCAGACACACCTTGGGATATGTATTTATCTGTAGGTCAAAATGAATACTTTACCACCAGTTTAAAAACTTGTGAAGACCTATGATAAAATGTTTATCAATGGTCTGTTTATAGAAAGACTTTAAAACACAAATATATATACACACACATGCATACTCACACAAAACCCACCACATACAAACTCATACATTAGAAATACACACAAACTATGTTTGAGCCTGAGCTATTATACACTGTACAAACTCAAGGATGGTATTTACACATTGCCTTTTGAATGATGTGAACAAAATAGCTATGGATAGCTAGAGAAAGGAAGAATAATTTTTAAGACTATGCTCTGAACAACGTTATGCTCTACTGACAACAAAGAAGATGTATTAGTCACAAGTTTTCCCTCCTTTTCCTTTTTCCTCAATAGGGCATTTAAATCAAATTAAAGAGGACCTGAAAAAAACACAAGCCCTGTTTTGGAAAGGGAAAGTGACCACAACTAACAGGTGAATCAATTCTGGAAGTGAAAGAAGATGATTCTTACAACCAAAGAAACATTAAAATAGGAAGAAGCAAAATTGAAGAGGCACACTCCTAGATTCCTCCCAACAGCTATAGTCCTATTCATATTACAGGACCAAAAACTACTGGAAATGCAGCGTTCCTTATCAGTAACAACAGTTCTATAAAGGCAAGCTCACATCCACTGAACAGGCAAATAAAAGGTGGTTGATACAGTATAAGTGTATCAGCTTTTTTGACAATTAACCTGTGTCAGCTCAGTGTCAGCCAGGCAGGTTAACTGTCAAATAGGGTGATACATTTAAACTGTATCAGACAGCTTTTGTGTGCTTACTTAGCAGAAGAGTAACTGCGTTCTGTAATAACAGACAATATTGATAAAACTCAAGCAAGAGGGCAGGGAAGGACTAAAGTGAGAGCCTGGAGTGGGCTGCATTGAAAGAAGATGTGAAGGTGGCAGCAGAGAGAATCGCTTTCAAATTCTGGGAATCATTAAGCATTTGAGCACTGAAGGCAAAGTGTCTTAAGATACACCCCTCCTTCACCACAGGATCCTGGGATGAAGCAAAGCTAAAAGTGGGCAGACCTATCTGAAGAAAGACAGTCCAAGCATGCAAAGGAGTTTTTTGGTTTGACTTGACCTCTGTGCAGTTTTTCCCCACGGGGCAAGAATGGAATTGTCCAGGTGGAGATGCAAACATCATTTCCCCTCTCGCAGAAATAAAAGTTCAGAGCCTTACCAGCTTTCACAGAGACCAAGATCCTACACCTTCCCTGACGGGATCCCTCAGCGCATTTCTGTTACTGCATTACTGTCATGTTGCTCTATTCTCTTCTTCTGTTCTTCATTAATACAAGTGGAAACGGCAGCCTACTATGGAGAAACAGCCTTAGCGGGTCTATACTTGGATACTACAAGTGGAGGACCTACATAAATAGGGATTCAAAACACGGACTCGGCTCTGCTTGTGGGGCTAACCCACCACCTCTAGGCTGCTCTAATTTGTGAGATGAAATTATGATGAGGAACACCATGGACTTCTGGAGTAGGCAGACAAATACCCTTCTTACATTTTTGTCATAGCAATACCCTCCAGCTGGGTCACTGATGGGCCTGATGGGTCTATTTGTCTAATGGAACATTAAATGCTCATTAATACTTGTGTTTGGTCTAACTAAGCACAGTGCCATCAATCTAAGTTTCTCCTCAGCTTCACTGCATGTGAACTTGTCAGATGCTACTTCTTTGGTTCCCACACTCCCTTTAATGTCTCAGTATTTTCCCCTTTCAAACAACCACCAATTCTCCCCCAAGATCCTGTTGGACACACCGTGTTTGCTAGCATAACATTAATCTCAGGCATGGGTATGTTCTACTTCTTTTCTTAGTTCTTACTACCTGTCCTCCCCATGCTGAGCAAGTTCTTGGAGTTAGGAACTCTTTGCTACCTTGTATTCTTCTGGCAACTTCTACGTGATGCCCACATTCCAAATTACCCTTAGATTTTGTAAAAATGTAGTTAAGAACAATTAAATCCATTTAGTAATGTATATTTGGATTTGACATGGGTTTGAGCAAATAGAATCTTGTTCGGATCATGTTCACCCACCTAAGCACATAAAACTCCCTAACTCTACTCTTTTCACCTTTCCTTGCCTATTCACTCCCTGCACCCCCATCCTTCTCCACTACATCCCAAAGTCCAAATACCTTTCCATTAACAAAATATTTTGTTCCAAATGTACCAGCATGCAAAAGGTTCACAGGCTGTTTTTCTAAATTAACATTCATGCCATTTTAGTACCCAGTCATGAGTAAAGCAAACAGGTTCTTGAAATAAGATACCTTCTTTTCAACATTAGGCTTAACACTTGACTGGTTCAGTTAATGTGTTGTGATAGGTGTTGTAGGTTCATATTACCATCTTCCTGTACATCTGCATTTAAGTCTCACAGTGCAATGTAATTGGACCTTCACAACATCACTTTTCACCTATTGGCAACAGGTAATGGCACAATTTGTAAAACAGCTTATTACAAAGAAAGTAATGGCCTGATAAAATCAGAAAAATAAAAAATGACTTTGCAAATGGAAGTCAGTGGAAATTTCACCACTAACAAATGAGTTTGTCTGAGTTTGCGTTAGAGGAACACATAGTAAGAACTTTGAGGGAAAAGCATCAGAATTGTAAGTCTTTACCCTAAAGAAAGATTTAACGGCAGTTTTCTCTTAGACGCCACAGGAGAGTACATTCCAAAACAGCTAACATAATTTGAAGGCTACAAACCTATCGCCAGAGACTTTACAGAGGTAAAACAGTAAGGTTTTACTGAAACCAAGAAAGTTACAGTTGGTATGATCCGGCTCTATGTGCCACTCGATACTGTCTTGGAGCCATTACAGGAACTATGCTTATGAATTTCATGTAGAGAAGCAACAACACAGGCCAGATTCTGTTGCTGGCATTACTCCGTTCAGTTATTTCTCGCTCATATTGCTTTAGCAGCTAAGAACAACAGGAACTATACAATCACAATAAAAGATGGGCTCCCCCCCAAAGGAACTCATACTGTAAGGTGGCATAGAGAACTACATACGGACGGTCAAGGAGTACTAGGAAACAGTACCATCCTATTAATTATAGTGCACCAGTCCTCACCATAGGTTAATTTTTTTCTGGGCAAAAGAGTTTTAAGGTGGAATGTGAAGAAGAAAGGAGAGCATGGAAGAAAGTACACCAGTGCTTATTATAAAATTTAACAAATGAAGTCAGCATCTTAACTGATGAGAAACAATAACTTTAATCCTGATATGGAAAGTCAGATGTCAGACAAATGGCAGGCATCTGTCAGCTTGTGGAGCTGGGACCCACTCATGCTCTGAATGCCAGTCTTCTATCCTTGACTGTGTAATATACAGAACTTGGCACCCCGCTTCCATTCCACACAAAGCAAGGGAAGGGAAGCTAAAGGCCCTCAAAAATGAAATAACTTTAGCATGTGTAATGTTGGTAGATTCTGCTTCAAGTCCTTTTCTTAGTTTTTTTTTTAACTTGCTATTTTAAATGTCAGTCTTCCTGGATTTAGTCTTAAACTTGACCAGCTTGACTAATTGGATAAAAAAAGGAGCAGTCTTGAAGTTCATAGTCATATGAATTATTAATAGGGAATGACAACCCTTCAATACAACTGATTTTCTATATCCACAAAACAGAAAACTTTTCATCAGGATGAGGGCGTGCTTCCACTGCAAAGAAAGTCTCTCCTCATAATCTACAGGATACACTATCATGACAACCACACCTACAGGATACTTAAGCTGTAAGGTGAATTATTACTACCTGCTCCCTACAGGAAGGCACTTGCTTACACCTGCCAGGTGGAACTGACAGCTGACAACTCAACGCCCCACAAAGACCTTCTGCAAACAGGCTCTTAACAAACACACGTATTGTGGCTTCCTGTTCCCATTCCACTCACATCAAACACCTCTGGCTCACACTCCGCACCTTGGTTGGCTTTTGGACCTAGCCTTCGTTCCCGCCCAGTTCAGACTGCTTAACACACAGGCCCATAATATTTTTTTATATTTACACATTTCACCACAGCAAATATTAATTACATGCGTTTAGTCAGAGACATTGCTTCCAGTTTGTTTGCATATTTCAACAGGGGCAATAAATGTCCTCTCTGGAAATACTATTAGAGAGAATAACAGATAAATAAAGCACCTTTTTTCTGGGAAAGAGGTGCCTGCTTCACCTGCTTTTGCTGTGTCACATCAAGCAAAAGAAATCACACATTTCTATGTCACAGACTTTATTCTTTTGATTACCAAGTATGTATCCCCATCCCAACACTGAGGCAGGGGACAAGATTAACAACA
>WAAD01016066.1:28743-43602 GCA_013389945.1 Fregata magnificens
GGCGGGGGCCTGCGGGGGCCGCGCTCTTCTGGCGGCGCGGGAGCTGGCGGGGGGCAGGGACAGATGGCCGAGGTCTGTCCCTCGCAGTTCCGTCGTTCCCCTCCTCGGGAGTTCAGGTGGAGGAGAAAGTTGCGTGGCCGGGCCTGGGCGGTGGGGACACCCCTCGAAAGCTCACCAGAAGGGTTCGAGTGAGCGACGGGCAGGTCGTCCGCCCGGAGCGGGTCTTGACATCTGTAGGTATCGCGGTAAAGCGCGCTCAGATCTTTTCCTCCAGAAGCCGGGGGTAGAACTGGGACGCCCAACGTCTGATGCTAGTGAAGTCCTTATTCAGGTATTCAAACTTGGATGTTGGAATATTTCCTTAGGCTGACCTGTTTAAGAACACGGGTCTAAACTTATTAGATCTATTGTGGATGTAGCATCTAACCTGATGGTTTATGTAAGCGTAGAAGCATGGGGGAATAATATTGGAAAAATACAAGCAGGAGGTTTTTTGAGACAGCTATCCCTACCCCCACTCTCCCAATAAAGAACACCTTAGCAAATCTGACTATTCATAAACTACTGTGTGTGGACAATTTAGAGTGGGAAAGTTTTATATGCACTAGAACTTTTAAACATAGCAGAACATGCTTGAAAGAGGAAAAAAGTATATACTTCTGGAGTCACTATGCAACCATGCACACTGCACTAAAGAAAGGAAGTGCTCTTATCAGAGATTTGAATGTTTGCTCAGTGTAACTTCTTTGGTTTTGAGCTTGACATGCACAGAGCTCCAGTGATGAAATGTGGTGGTGACACTGAAATAATATCTGTTGTTCCTCTTTGAATATAGCAATAATATGGAGAACTGTTAATTAAAGGATGAACCACACAGGATTAGTTTACCTATTGCAAGATGAATTGAGAGAAAATTTCAGATATCCTTAAGCATAAAAAAGTTTAGAGATGCTATTACAATGTTCATAGAAGTGGTTTTGTGTTTGTTTTTCTTTTCTTTTTTTTAAATCCTTTTTCAATTGCTGGCTTATGCGGTAGAGTCTATATTACACTTTTTGCTTGGACTGGAGGTACTCTGATCATCCACCAGCCAGTATTAAGCATGCTAAACACAGATTGTCAGTGATAATGCTTTAAGAACCTGTATCCCCAGTATAATTTTGAATACTAAACATGGTCCTGTTAATATTTGAAATATCACTTTAAAGGTTTGTCAACATTTGAAAATGACAGAGCAACCAGTAAGCCTTCCACAGTTGAGGGACCTGAAAATGAGATGAGGAAATAATTTTGAGACGGTTAGTAATTCAGACTGCGAAGTATGGAAACCTCAAGTTTGAGGCAGTTCTTGATAATGTTGTATTCACTTTCACAGCCGTTCATGGGAGAGGACGTGGCTTCTTGCCAAGGTATTGCTCATAACTCTGAAACCACTGAAGTTGACAGCGCATCTAAAAATCTGTGTGCTGAAGACAATGCCTGCATCTGAATGTAGTAATCTGCTTTTAGGTTTCTGCATCAGAAAATATTGACAGTAATCTTACAAATAGATCAAGTCTGAAATAGTTCTTACTGTAGTGTTTGTATAGGTGTTTTCAGATTCATTGAAATGTCAGAAGTGGAACTAAATATTTTTTAGGAATAGAACTCTACCTTTTGCTTTCAAAAGTCATGTACTAGAAGCTGTCAAATCAGTCCTAATGAAAAAAAAAACCTTTGTGTTTAAGCTTTGTACTGCTACTGATGGACACTTCTTTGAAAGTGACATTTACAGAATTGTATGAATATGCCAGTGATTTTATTTAGAGTACAGAAGCGAAAACCATGTCAAAATTTGACAGTTTGGGGATACTTAGAGAGGGAAACGTATTTTTTATTATCTTTACTGGAAAGTGGCTTCTTGTCACTAGCCTACAGAATTCGTTGTAAAAACTGGCCTCTCAAAAGGAAGAAAATCAATTTTAAACAGCTAGATGAACTAATAGATACTTGCTGGAATATTACTTAAAGCCTTGTTAGATGAGGCACGGTTTTGGTACAGGAACAAATGTGTGTCACCTAGCCATGAATTAACTCCCTCAAATTTCATGAGACAGGAAATTTGGAAATGTCTTAGGTGGTTGTGGAGAAGCCTTTCAGTAGGAGTGAGGATCAGCAGCACAGCTACTTTTGAAGTACAGATTGCTGAAAAAATATGAATTACTCTGTAAGCTATGCTTACTTGTGGAAGTAAGAGTGCTGCTGATGAGGCATCTATCATCATGCTGCTGTGTGGGTGTCTTTTATAGTATGTAAGCAAGGACTTAAACATAATTCTCACTGATCATATAGTTGTGCAATAACTGCTGTGTATTTTCTTTGTATTTCTAACTACAAGGGGGAGAGTAGTTCTCTAGTAAGCTAGGCACTATACAAAAGCCACATTTCTGACACAAGGCACCGTCTGTATCTACAGACAACTGTATTTTATATTAAAAAAAAATCCTACCTCTGCTAGTTCTGAGGCTCTGTTGTCATCACACAGATTGAAGTCAAAGAACTCTACTGTTGCTTTGATAAATTTCCTTTAATCTCCATAATAACCATTGAGATTATCTTCTGACATCCCCGATTTTTCTCTGCAAGATCCCAGAAGATGTTTGATTTATCTTTTTCCTGTTTTAACTATGTAGTTGCCTTGTATATCCGAATGCAAATGTATTGCCAAGCTTTTAACTCCTTTTATTCATCT
Organism: Fregata magnificens; assembly: GCA_013389945.1. Classification (NCBI taxonomy): domain Eukaryota; kingdom Metazoa; phylum Chordata; class Aves; order Suliformes; family Fregatidae; genus Fregata; species Fregata magnificens. The sequence goes on from WAAD01016066.1 coordinate 31,475, forward strand.
TTTGGAACTTCTAAGGTGCCTTAATCTAATCCTTTCATTAATTTCTGTCTTTTCAACTTTCTTCGAATTTGGGGTTTTTGTATTTGTTGAAGTTGACCTGATGTCCTTATCCAGCTGCAATTTTGTTAAATCTTTTTTAGTTAACACTATCACTTCTAGAAAGATAGTTGTGCCTGTTAATTTGCATGAACTTTTACGTTTTATCTCATCTCTATTGTAAACATTACTTTATAGTGTACTTTCTCTGGGTGAGGCTCCCCATTAGCTTTTTGATTTACCTAAAGAGCAGAGACAGCTCATCAGCTAAACAGGTCACTTTTTTCCTGCTGAAGCTCTTTTGCTGGCTCTTGGGGAACACTGAAGTTCACATCACTGCTTCCGGTGCTTTAAGTGGGATTGCCTGTGTCTTCTCTGGCCTCTCTCAGCTACCCAGCTGTGCTGTGGTATAACATCTCCTTTTCTTACACTGCAGATTTTATGTAAATATGATGCTTCCATCTATCTAAAAATACTGTCTCTCTAATTTCGGACCTGAACTACTGGCCAGTGTGCTTGCTTTATGCTCTTGATTTTACAATTGTGTAGTGTATCATCTGATTTCTTGTGTTACAATCTATCCGTTATTTCCTTCTTCATTTTAATGGTAATCCATAGGAAGAAGGGTCTTAAGGTGTTGGAGGTCATAAGTGAGATGTAAATCTGGGATGCTCTGTGGGGCTTAACAAATGTTTTGACTGGTTTGTCCAAGTCTAACTCCTAGTGTTTACTGAACTAATACAAATTCTTATGAATTCAGTTAGTGCACTGCTCAGTGCTTTGATTTGGCTATTTAAACTCAACCTTGGGATGTTTTCTTGTAACATCTTTGGTATTCAGGAGTATACATTGGAGAATTATTACTTTGTTAGAGTTGCTATATGACTATTGCAGACAAATGAGAAATTCTTTGTATCTCACTGGTGGAATCTTTATATACTGTTTTAGAAATGTTGCAGTGATTTCTTCACCAAGCTTATCCTATTGCCTCTTTTAGTTGCTTGCAACTAGTCGAAGATCTTGAATTTTTACCATTAGTGCCAGATATTGCTATTTTGTAAACACTTTGGCACAGACTGGTAAAAAACATGTCTCTGTATTCGGAACAAGATGGATTTAACCAGGAAAGTTGATTATGACTTGTGGGACTAATCCTAGATCTCTGAATTTTAATGGCATTTGTGTACCTGGTATCTGATAGCTAACTGTAGCTTTCAAAATATGAATTGCTTATGTCAGTGACAAAGTATCTAAATAACAACTGTGTATATGTGTGTGTGTTGCTTCCCTAAATCTTCAGGAAACCCTAAAAAGTGCTAATATAAATAGCAAAACCATGAAAATGTGGACAGCCACCTCTTTGTGATTCATCTGTCTGCCTTGTGTCTTGTTCAGGGTCGCCTTTCTGGAAAACATTTTAACATATTGTAAAATAATCTGCAAAATTAAATAATGGAAGCAACAGTAATGATCCAAACATCTGTAATTTACATGGTATGTTGCAGCAGTGCCATCAGTGAAATTGCTGGATTTGCTGGGTTCCTCCCCCTTTTTTTTTCTTCTTTTTTTTTTTAAATGTCCTGTACTAAACTTGAGGCAGTAACTCTTCAAGCAAGTCAGTTTTCTTATCTCTGATTAAATGAAAGTGATGTCAATAACATTCTTAAAATTGTTAACAGAGGTATTCCTCTGCATACATGAGCATATTTGCATTGGAATAGTGAGTCCTTGATATACGTCTTCATTCATTTGTCTAGAACTAGAGTTAAATGAGCTCTAAATCCTACAAAGGCAACTGCAACCCTGTCATCTCTTAGGTCTATCCGTCTGAAACTTCATATATGCCGTTAGCTATTGAAAGGTATGGTAACTGACTGCCAAGGTCAATCTGGAATGAAAAATGATCAATTTGAACACAGTGTATGCTTTTATGACTTGTTTTTCCATATTGCCTGGTATTTGGATTTCTTCCCTTTGCTTTTTCTCAAGAAAGTATTATTTCAGGTTTTAAGATTGATACCTAAGTGTAGCAGGTTTAACATAAAGAGAGCCCGATACTTTCCCTCTATTAGTACTTTTTCTCCTTAAGAGTTCTGGAGCAGTGGGAGATTCCTCTCCCCGCTTCCGGTGATAAAGACGCCAGGGAAAGTTCTCCTGCCCCTTTTGATCCAGGGTGGGCTGAAATCTTGGGCCTGCTCTGTGTTGTCTAATGTATCTTACCTGCATGCAGGAAGTCATTGTGGGCTAAAAGATAGGGTGCTTCAAATATGGAGGAGCCTTGCACTTGACATCTGTAAGGATGGCTGGATCATATACTTTTTGAGCATTTCATGAACACTTTAAATGGTATGTAAGAGAGGTAACCTTTTCAGTAGCCTTTTGGGGATAGAGTTTTTTTTAAAATGCTAGGTGGAGAACCTCAAGTATCACTAATAATCTCAGGGAGGCAGAAAGTTGGAATATATTTTCTCAGATTTTGGCAATTACTCTGAGAATGCACCTGAAAATTCCCCGTCAGAGGTGGTAGCTAGTCTAGGTTCAGACTCCAGGGATGTATATCATATTGGGGGATTAAGGAGTTAAATCTTTTTACAGTTCAATGCTGTAGGTCTGCAGTCAGCATAATCTTGTCTGAGGTTGCTCTGCAGTCTCCTCTTTTCAATTGCCCTTCCCTGTACCTGAACTAGTAGCTGTGCAGGTGCTATGTGAACCACACCAGGGAACTGATAAGCCAAAAGCTGACTCTCTTCTTTTTTCCCAGACCAGCTCAGTACACAGCTTTATGGAAAGTCATTTGGGTAGAAGGGAAGAGGTGACAATGAGTGGCTGGGCATCAGGGGAGGGTGAAGTTGAATCTAGAGTTCTGTGTTTGATCATGTCATCGTGGAGCAATGGTGTGAACGTAGAAGGTGAGTGGTTTGGTTGGATATGTTAATGTAATGGCTGGATATTTAAGGGCTTCAGTAGAGACAACGAAATTTACTAGCAGTAAAAGGCATAATGATTTCTAATTACAGAGTGCAAAAAGTGCTAAGATTTCAATATTGCTGTTTCTTTAGACTGAAAACCCCTTTACTGATCACCTGTACAAAAAGAAAAGAAGTTCATTTTCAGCTGGACCTTTCTGAATCACTTTGAAACATGTAAAAAGTGTTCCTGCGCTAATTCTTATGTTGAATTCTTCATTGTAGAGAACTTGAGCAGTGAAGTTCTGATTTACTCCAAGTGATTCTTTCCTGATGAAGATCACAAACTGGTAATCTGTGTGATAGCCTGCAGCAATCTTTGTCCTAACTGCATCCTACGGGCTAGCTCTTTGCATGGAAGAGTTTTGAGCTATGCTTTGAAGTGGAAATCATAACTGTATTATGTGTCTTTAAACACACTGGAAATTAAGTATGCAGATAAGCATACACTGAGTTTGAACAGACTATAGTATGTGTGGTTCAGCTTTGCTAGAGCTTTTTAATTGAAACAAATTTTAGTCGCTCCTTCATATGCAGTTGCACTATTACTATGCATGTACTTACCCAGTGTAATAAATGCTACCAAGTTGTTGTCTGAAGACTTTCTTCATAAAATATCTAATAGCTAGAGGTTTTGTAACTATTGAGTAGCGGTTTTCTTGTTTTACAATTTTATTTCCTGAGGTTCTGCTTAAATGGTAACTGACTATTAATTACTAATGTAACATATCTCACTTTCTCGCTTTTTACACTAGTGTTTTTTAAGGTGGTTTTGTAGTATTATTAAAGAAGCCTCAGACAGCAGTTTGTAACTGTGGAACTATTTCTTTCCATAGTAACTGGAGGACACAGCCATGTCTTTTGTAGCAAGAAAGTTGTGAAAAGAGCAATACTTTTGCGACTGAGATGTCCTAACAACATATTTTAAAAACTGTTTGTAGATCCAAGACTATTTAATGACTGTAGGTATCAGACACTTGCAAACTCTTTTGGAGTCTGTAGGAATTGCAGCTGCATAGCACCTCTATGAGCTAGCACCTAATTAAATTGACTTAGTATCGGACTTGAAACTTTGGTAAGTTTCAGGCATTAAATAAAGGATTTTTAAAAGCTCTTTTTTCCATGAGTAGAAACCCGTGAATAGCAGAGTTGTATTTCTTGCATGGCAACTAGAGTTTTATTTGCTTCTATTTGAAACTCCTTCAAACCATGAGGAAAATTGAAAGAACTGAAACTACATTATCTGTTTTCTTTCCTTTGTGGCTTAGTTGGGACTTGTTGCTAAAACAAATTGATATGACCCACATTACAGAATAGGAAAATGGAACAAGGAAAGAATATCCTAAAATTAATGCCGGCATGCTATATGCAGAGATGAGGATTTTCAACCTTATGTAACAGAAACTTGTTTAAAGGTCACCGCCAGCAGAATTTGCATGTTCTAGGCTTAAATATTTCTTGTATTTCCTCTCCACATTTACCTTTCCTGAACTCTGCTCTGGCCTAAATACAACCAAATATTTAATTAACCTAGTAATTATGTAGGACTATTGGCTACATTAAATCATTCAAATACAAGGTAGGTAGATTGTAAAATTTTAAATCTTATTTCTGAATGTTCTGTGGGAGAGAGCTGGTTAATCAAAATAGTAGCTATTAAAGATCTTTAAGTCATCTGCACAGGTAAAATTGGAATTAATTTTGTATCCTTATCAGTGTTATAACTGATATAGATATGTTGATCCTGTAGCAGGAGACAAACTAAAATTTCTTTATAAGCTTGTAGTATTAACCTTGAATTTCTTGGCTTGATGTTTAAGATGTCAAAGTTAGAATTTTGGGGGGTGGCTTGAAAGAAGGGAGAAAGTAGAAAGGGTACAAAAACTACATTCGAGTCAAGTAAGTTTACAAGAGGCATGTTCTACATTCCATTTTGGACATTAATTCTATTTTGTCTTTGTATGCACATAAAAACAAAACTTGAGGAAATGACAAAAGTGTTTGTGAAAAATATAAGAATGGAAGAAGGCTTACTTTTCTATACAAATCTATTTAGATTAGGTAAATAGAGAACACAAAATATTTTTGTTTTGTCTTTGCAGGACTTTTATTTTTTTTCCTGAAGTGCTAACTCTCTAAGCCTGTTATTGTGCTGTCTTTAAGTTTGTGGGGAAAAAAGGGTTTTTTTGGGTTTTTTTTAAAAAGTAATCCAAACTATTCAGATAGTATGTGATGGATGCATTAAATACTGCTTTAAATATATTCCTGTTGATAGTCAGTATTCATTATAAAACTCTTTGAAGTTGTAAGCAGTGTCGTTATTAGTCATTTAAGCTGTGTGCATATCTGTCTGTATATTTTCCTTGAAATAAATCCTAGCTGAAGAACTATTAAAAAAAAATGTTCATATGAATAACCAAAAAGAAAAACCCAGAACATGGCTTGGACAAAATTTGACTAGCTTTTCAAAGTGATCATCTTTCTAGCACGTTTAGAAAAGAAGCAGGTGCAGATTCAAGATTTGCTCTTATTAACATATATCTCTCTATTCATTTTTACCTCCTCTGACTTCAGCAGTTATGCTTAGATAAACAGAATTCCAGAGGAAAGGTTTTAACAGCAGCTGTTATGGTGGCAAACAGCTGGTCTCTCCAAACCTCATTGAATAGTGCGGAGCTAGCACTGCAAGTAGAATTTACTGTTGTGCTGTATTTAGATAAAGTGCCTTTGCCAAGTCTTACAAAACTGTGCAACCACCTAAGACAGAATTTCTCATTAAGTTTCTTTTTGTCTTTAATTTGTGACTGTTTTAGAGAGAAAAACTTCAATTTCTTTAAAAAAACCCCAAACCCAAACCAACAAAGCTTGTCATTCTTTTGCCCTTGGGTATACTTAAAAATGTGCTTTAGACCTCCGAAGAAATTCAAACTCTGTTCCCCAGTGTGGAGGAGAGAACTGAACCTCTGGTCTTTCACATCCTGATTAAGTGCTGAATTCCAGGAGATGGTTCAATGGAATCGCTTCATGTATTGAAGGGAGGACCTTCCTTTCACTAGGGAAGTTCAGCGGGGTGCTTATGATCCTAGAGTTTTTTACGTATTTTGTGATGCACCTCTCTCTTTTTTTTTTTTTTTTTCCCTTTCCCCTCCAGTTGGCCACCCTCAGCATCTCCACGATCAGCCTGCTTAGCTGTCGAATCCTGAATTTATGACTTTGCTCTTGTTTTCAGTATTTATGTTCTTCTTTGATTGTTTATATAGTAGGATACTTTACTATGAGAAATCTTGTAGGGATTGAAAATTAAGGACCGTAAAGGTTTATGTGAGGATTGATTATATGTGGAATAAGGAAAAGTTCCTCAAACACTAGAGTAAAAATCTGTGAAGTGGCAGCAGGAGAGCCAAAATTGCCTTTCATTTGGCTAATATATTATTTCAGCTTTAAGTTCTGGTCTTTGTGTTTTCTTTGAACTTAGAGCTCTTTCTTTTCCACCCATTTGCCTGTTCCTATCTAATAAGTTTCTGGTTTAGTTTATTAAAGTTCTTTGATAATGTGCACAGGTATCTCTATAACCATGTAGACTAGATTATATAAAGTGCAGAGCAGAGATCTAGTTTTTAATTATAATAATAATAAAAACACTCTATCAGTCTGCATTTTGCATTTAAAACGAGCTTGTTCTAAAGTTTCCCTATGGTCTAGCTGATTGATAATTTTTACTTCTGAAATGCTATTTTTAAGGTTAGTGTTTTGTTGTTTTCCCTTTAACTGTGTTTCTCTGATTTCTAGTAACTGCCTGCTGGTGTGCACCCTTCTCTTCATGTGATAATCCATAATTGCTTCTGTATTACCTCCTTATGCACCTTTGTGGGAAATAATTACACACATTACAAAAGCTTACCTTGGTGCTTTGAAGCCTGCTTTTATTTTTGTGTTCATAGTTGACCTTTTTTTCCTCTAAGCTTCTTTGCTTGCACTTTGGTAGTGATCTACAGGTGGAATTAATGCTGCTAGTCTTGATTGTCAATTATGCCTTTCTAAAATTAACTAAAATAGCATGGAGTGTATAGTTGTAGCAAAACTAACTTCAAAATAGTTTTTAAATTTGGAAGTTATACAAGTGAGGTGAAGAATAATAATTTTGAGTGTTAGTGAAGCAATTTGAGTTGCTTCAAAAAAACCAAACCTGTAGTCACAGCATTTGAAGACAGTAGAATGAGACCTCGCAAGAAGTCTGTGCTGTTGACTCACCTATCTCAATTCTAAATTGTATTTTAAAGATATATCTATTCAATTTAACCTTGGTCTTTCACAAAACTGACCAAAATTATGTTGTCTGGTATTTTGAACTATAGCATTCAGAAAGATAGATGTGTAAGCTGTATTTTTCAAGGTGTGCGTTACTGCATGTTGTTCGTGTGGTGTGTGATCAGTTCTGTGGCCCTTTGGTCCATCTTCCTTTTGATGAGTCTGAAGAGTTTCTCCATTTTAGGTGTAGCCTCTCCTTTCAGGAAGGAAGATGTTTGTCATTTCTTGGGAATACATGTCCTTGCAATCAATTGATTTTTAAAGGGCACAAGATAAGGCTGTGGGTACTTGGTTAAACGTCAACATATGTGTGTTAGTTCAGATTGGGAGTGTACATTTGAAATTAATTTCTTGCTTTATTTCATTTGTTGTTCATTGTGCTGTTGTCCCTGAATATACTTACTTAGGTTTGAATGAAACAGAAAGGTATGCTGCAACTGCTTACAGGCATTCAGCCACGTAAGATCTAGTTTGGAGCAATCCCCCCAAAATACATATAATATGGACTTCAGGTTCTCAGCATCAGTTGTATGCTCTGTGAATCCACTTGTAGTAAGATCCGGTATCTGCAAATGCGGGAGCAGCCAAAGTGAAGTTGCAACAAATTGCCTAATCTAATGCCTGTCAAAACAATATAGGTTTTATATGCAACAGACTACATATAATTACATGTACAATTATTTCCCTTAATAAGCTGTTGATTTCTCTGTGTATTTGGTGACTTTTACCCTTTGTTTAAATTTTCCTCCTATCTTGCTCTAAATCATTTGTGCATCTTGTAAGTTGCTGAAATGTACTAGTTGGGAGGTCTTAAAGCATCTGTTCTGTTTGATGTATTCAAGTGGCTTTAAAAATAGTTAAAAGATACACTAGTTATAGAATCAACTGCCTGTAGTTTCTTTACATCCATTTAAAGAGTCTTAAACTCAGTTGGGTCTTGTTTGTCACTTTTTTTCTCCTTTGAGCTATTGGGAAGTGCATTTGGGAATTAGTTGCTGAATGTTAAAATGACAGGAGGTATATGTTGTTTTTCAAAGTAGCTGTAACATTCTACAGTTCACTCCATCTACCTGATGGCTATGTTAAAGAAGCTTGGGGAGGAAGAGCAGAGTGCTAGATCCTAAAGTTTTTATTAGGGTTGCTGTTAATGAGATGTGAGTTTGTTTCGGTCTTCCTCCCACCCAAAAGGAGCTGGCTTTTGTTTGAAATGCAGTGGGAAAAGAATAGTTTGCTAAAAATGAAGATGTAAATAAGTTGAATAGTGTATTAGTGGGTTTGTTTTCCTCCTTTTCTGGTCCTTAAGAAGAGAGTATGTTGATCATTAATCATTTGTGTTAGCTTTAAGTTGTACAGGTAGTGTGACTATTGTCAGAATTTAAAGGAGGGGTGATTGACATGAGTTAGTGTTAGTCCTTTCTGGAAAGGGAGGGCAACAAAGCAAATCAGAGAGTCGTTTAGGTTGAAAAGACCTTTAAGATCCTCAAGTGCAACTGTTAACGTAGCACTGCCAAGTCCACCACTAAACCATGTCCCTAAGGGCCACATCTACGCATCTTTTAAATACCACCAGGGATGGTGACTCAATCACTTCCCTGGGCAGCCTGTTCTAATATTGACAACCCTTTTGGTGAAGAAATTTTTCCTAATATCCAATCTAAACCTCCCCTTGCACAACTTGAGGCCATTTCCTCTTGTCCTGTCACTGGTACTTGGGAGAAGAGATGGACGCTCACCTCGCTACAACCTCGTTTCAGGTAGTTGTAAAGAGCGATAAGGTCCCCCTTGAGGCTCCTTTTCTCCAGGCTAAACAACCGCAGATCCCTCAGCTGCTCCTCATAAGACTTGTTCTCTAGACCCTTCACCAGCTTTGTTGCCCTTCTCTGGACACGCTCCAGCACCTCAATGTCTTTCTTGTAGGGAGGGGCCCAAAACTGAACACAGTATTTGAGGCGCGGCCTCACCAGTGCTGAGTACAGGGGGCCAACCGCTTCCCTACTCCTGCTGGCCACACTATTTCTGATATAAGCCAGGATGCTGCTGGCCTTCTTGGCCACCTGGGCACACTGCTGGCTCATGTTCAGCTGGCTGTCGACCAACACCCCTAGGTCTTTTTCTGCTGGGCAGCCTTCCAGCCACTCTTCCCCAAACCTGTACCGTTGCATGGGGTTGTTGTGACCCAAGTGCAGGACCTGGCACTTGGCCTTGTTGAACCTCATACAATTGGCCTCGGCCCATCGATCCAGCCTATCCAGATCCCTCTGTGACTTTTAACAACATCTCTGCTACTTTTAACAAATATGCAATAGAAATTTTGCCTGGTTTACCGTTATGGCATGTGGTCTCTTGCACTCCAGGGAAACAAGCTTTGCTTTGGCAAAGCTATCAGTAACCTTCCTTTGGGTCTGCTAGAAGCAAATATGAGGTGTACCAGGAGAACAGTTCTGATCTGAAAATTCTTTGGCAAGAATGCGTGTGGTTGCTTTCAAGTAACTCTTAGAAGACTCAGAACTACATTTTAGAAATTAGCTGGTTTTTATTCTTGAAGTAGTTAGCAGTTTTCAAATGAGCAGTCTCTACAGGATACTTGGGAATCCTGGTAGAGGAGTGCCAACATGGAGAAAGTTTCTTGGGCGAGGGCCAACTTAACAAATGCAAGCAGGCAAGCTTTGTGTCTGGACTTGTGTTTCAGCTTATGCTGATGGATTTAATGTCCTTAGAGCTCAGGCACTGAGGCATACATTGCAGCAAAAATACTACGGTACAATGTGCTCGGTTTCATTCCCTGCTGTGTTTGATGTTGGAGGATTAAGGGGAGGGGAAAGGATCAACTACCCAGGATGCTCTGTTAGGAGGAGTAAGTGAATTTGATTGTCGTCGGAACTAGATTACCATATGAGTTCTGAAAAGCGTTTGGCTCCTGAGGATAACTGCTCTAAAAATAGATTGGGAGGAGAGGTTTCTCTTGGGTCCAGTTTCGTGTTCAGCTGAGCTGGCTTTAGGAAACTTGTTTGCTTCTGTTGAAAGACTGCGGTGAGGATAAATCGTTTCTTATTCCGCCTTCAACGTTAATTTTGGAGATATCGACACACTCGGTCTGTCTGTGGAAATCAAGCACTAATGCTATGGCTGACGACACAGGTATAATCCTAACCTTTCTGTGAACAAATGGAAAATGTGTAGTTGCAAATACTGGCTATGTCTGATTTTGTAATCAGCAAAATAACTGGCTACTGTGGTGTGTTGGTGTTTTCTAGCTGGTTTGCTGTTCTAGTCTGTGTTACTGGCTGCCTCTGTTCTCTTTGATTAAATGTTTTCAGGAGTAGAGGTATTTCATGAGTTTATGGCAGGTGGTTAATTGTAGCTTAGTTTTTGCTTGAGTAGAGCACACATTAACATAAGAGACATTGTTTTGTCTTCAAATGTCTGGCTTTGAAGTTATTTTTGGAGTATGTGAAATTACTAGGTGTCTTTAACGTAAGCTAAAGTAAAAGGAAAAAGGTTTTCATACATTTTTATCTATGCGTGACTCTTAATGCGGGGTGAGTGAGGTATAGGACTTTTAAAGATTTGCCATTGAGGAATAGAGCACACTTTAAGACTTTCTGATGTCTGCATAAAGACATCTGGTGGTGTAAGCACAGGCTTACCAGATATGGCAAGTGACCTACTTCTGACATGGCTGGCAGTATGTGCAGGGAAAGGGCTTGAATTGAGAATTAACTGTCTGGAATGAGCTCTGAACCAGCGTCAGTCCTTGCAGTTTTTTGTTCTGACCCTATGTGTAGGGTTATCTCTGCAGACCATAGGTAAATTTTATGTTACATAACTTCCATTTATATTAGTGTTGCCTGATAGAGCTGCCATGGTTGAATTCTTACAAGAATTTTTCAAGAGTTTTGAAAATAATTTTTCTATAAGAGAGGAGGCTACAGCATAAAAATGTATCTTTGTGACTGCTGTTGAATGATATTTTTACAGCAGAATCTGTTTTTGAGGGATTTGCATGAAACAGTCTTTTAGACTGGAAAATATATGAACAGCTATGCTAGGTTACTTAAATGTCTTTTTTTTTTTCTTTTTCTTTTTCCTGTTCTTTTCTTCTAATAAGTAAAGCCCCTTTCTTCAGAGGCAGCTAGCAGTAAACAGTAGAAAACAGTAAGGTAAATGAGTAAGTGTGAAATACAGTAAGATTGTCTTTCTTGTTTGTCTCTTCGAATACCTAGTTTGCTCTAGAACAAAGTTGTAACCTGGAGTCACTTAAAATGTTTTTAGTGTTAAGGTTTCACTTTAAATACGTACAAAGCTTCCGTTGACTACATTGGAACACAGGAATAGCAAAGTTCTGCTGTTACATAGTATAATTGTTTATTTCTGAATATTAAAATTTCCAGCTCCAAGACTACATTAAATAATTTTCACATACAGTTGATCATATTTCTGAATGTACTGTCACATGCTGCTTGTCTTTGCCTCTATTTTCAGGCTATCTGTACATCTTTCTCCCAAGAGAGATGTTATCACGAGTTATGTATATTGACCTTGCACATACGTAATTAGGGTACTGTGCAGTAGCAAGTGATGCATGCCTGATGTGAAGCTAAGTTGTCTTGGTTTCTCTCTGCATATTATTGGACAGCCTATACCAAGGTGACTTTTTGTTTAATACAGAAAAGAAACTAAATAGTTGGTATTTGATCTTTGTACAGAGTAGTCTTAACAAAAGAATTTTTTTTTTTCAATAAAATGCTGAGCTCAGTAAGAGCTGATGTGAGTCAGGTTTTGGTTTTTTTTTTTTTTTTTTTTTTGGTCTGAACTCAG
>WAAD01016067.1:23243-42593 GCA_013389945.1 Fregata magnificens
GTGAAGAGCATGAGAAAGCTGAAGGAGGACAGCAAATCTGTTATCCACTTTCTGCATTATTATTTGGAATATGAGTTCATGACTGAATGACGGTAGTCCTCAGAAAAAATGTATTAATGGGAATCCTATGAGTAACAAAGTTTGAAATAAATTAGAAGTGGAAATGAGGGATTTTTCAAATAGGGCCACATTCCAGTAAATCTGTTTATCTACTACGAACTGATACACAGAAACAACTTAAATACTCATTTCCTACACTGAGGATGAGTGAGATCAATTCAAGGCTATCATGCCCTGAATTTGCAGACAGCTCGTTGTAATTAAGAAATAAACCTCAAAGTTGTTCTCTCGATTTTTCTCTGATGCCTGGGGGTCAGAAACGTGTTCTTGATGCCTGCTGTCTACAGGCACTGGAAGACTTCAGTACATTGCGCCTATTGACAGAAGTTGCTTGTTTGCATTTGTGCAAGTTTCCCCTCCAAAGCTGACTTATTGTTCCAGCACAAAAGGGCTGTGGGATTACAAGACTTTTAATAGACGAGAAGAGGACTGTATGTACCATGAAGATGATTATGACCACAGGATGCCTGTATCAAAATTGCTTTAGGACATAATTGTATAGTGTGGAAACTTTTAAAAGGTTATTTCCTTAAACTGTTAACAAAACTCGTCTTCTGTTATGGTTTCAGCTCCTAGGGACAAAAACTTAAGTATGGTATCTGCTTTGTCCACAGAATAAAACAGGAGCTCTTTTCCTGATCGTTATCCTGGGAGCTGAACATCCTGTTACATTTGAGTAAAAATGCATGGTTCGTTACTGATGGGAAAACAGTCTCTACCATAGTGATTCAAATAGAGCTCTGTGTTAAATAGTACTTCTTAAGAACTACGACCATTTGAAGGAATTGCTATTTTAGCCCTTTTAAATGTTTTGATGCTTTTCCTTACACTGGATGAGATTTGTATATTAAAAAGGAAGGGCAGAAAAGGACACTGTTCCAGAAAGGCTATGTTTCTGGGGAAGCATACAGCTAAAATTGGACAGTAGATGAGCTGTATAGGCCTAAGGGACAATGATAACACAATTAGTAGAAAGAAAGATTTGTTGTTTCCTGCTTCCTGAAATAAGTCATCTGTTTTGGGGAATATGTAGATGATACTCCCTGAAGTGCAATTTATTGTGTCCAGTTTCTGAGCATTCCCAGGTGCTATCCAAATTCACTTTTACCCTTCTGGTAAACATAGCTAATGGGGGAAATAAAACAGCACTGTTTTATCTGCCTTTGCTACTTGGTCTTAGAAGTCTGTGAGAGATGTACCGCTTGCCTCTGAAGGCACATTGCCCTCTCTTCAGCGTGCAGGACTGTTCTTCCCTCTTGGGTGCCTGTTTCTCCTCTCCTCTCCAGTTCTTCTCTCCCCTCACATGCCCACCAGTGCTATTTGGGAAGATCCCTTAAGTCCTCTTAAGTGGATGGCTCGTATTGGCAGAGTAAAATAAGTCTAAATAAAGAGTCATTGGGCAGATTTTTCTAGCAGAACAGGAACAGATTCTGAGGTTGCTGGATTGTAAAGCACCATCAAGTGCCTGTTGCACATTCGTATATAGGCATCTGTGCGCTGCTTAGGTTTTTATCCTTCTAGGTTTTCAAAGCAGTAAAGCTTACTTAAAGCTATACTCAGTCCTTGATTTTTCTATTATATGGAATCTTTGTTTATAAACAGAGCAAAAGAAACATAAATCCTCTGTAGAACTTTTAAGCTCTTGGGGCAACATGTCAACCTTTCCAAGGAGATTGTGAGTGGAGGGGGAATTATTTTTAGAACCAGAGATCTGCATTGCCAAGTAGGCATCCAGTTCTGCATTTTTTTTTAGTTATGACTAAAAGACTGAAGATATCACTTTTAATTCATTCTCCTGACATTTCCTGAACAGCTTTGAACTATTAGATGAAGTTCTTTGCTACAGGCAAACAATTTCAGTTTTACATGAGTCAGGGGATAATATCGGGGTCCGATGTAGTATTTTTCCATATCGGATCAAAAAAATAGGTGATCTGGTTCAGTGTAGTGCTTCTGGACTGCAGTTATCTAACAGCGGTGACAGAAACTCCTAAACAGGAAACGTTGTTTTGACTTAGATACTTTTCAGTTGACAGTAGAGATGGTGGCAGACCCAGGAGGCCTCAGTTTAGTGTACAAGTCCCATTGTTAATATACCTCTGATCTGAACAAACATGTATTTATAGAGTACAAATACATATATTTGGAGAATGTACCTCTAAATCAATACACATTTATTTAAATGATAAATCTAAGGATGGATATCATTAGCTAAAGAATATAATTCTCCTAGAGATGAGTGCTTTTTAATGAATAGTATTCAAGATGACAATTGTCAATTTGAATTCTGGATACTGTAGACTTGCCTGGAATTTTAGCTCACTGAAAAATTAATTAAAATCAGTTCATTCCTCCTTTGCAGTCATATAGACAAAAGAATTTTTAAAAAAGTCAGATAAAAATTGTTTCCATAGTAAAAGGTTCTAATCTGTTTGTAGAATGAATGAAAGGAACTTAGCAACGAGTAGTTCTGAATATTAAAAAAAAAAAAAAAGACTTGGAGTTTGGTTGCTGCACAACAATTTCACCTTTTCTTCAAGTTGCCTAATGGAACTGAAGCCATAATTTGTAATGATAAGGTGACTGACTGGGATTTAAAGCACCTTTTCTGAATGAATTTTGAAGGTAAGTCTTATCTGCGTACTTCTTGAGGCAATGGACTTTCAGCCTTTTATTCTTATGTATAAGAATGTCGATATATTTTTCTGGTTTGGATAAGAGGAAAAAATAAGTATTTGTAGCCTTCAGCCACAGACTACTAGCTCGTCTGGGGGGTGTATTAAGCAAATAGCTATTAATTTCTGCACGCCTTAGTACCACATTTCTTTATTACACGATGTGCAACATATTGCAACTCACAGTCCTCATATCTGTGTGAATTAAAAAGAAAAAAAGGCATTGAATTAACTATCTTTAGAAATATGCAAGAGAACTTCTGCTTTGTGTTTTGAGGGCCACTGACACAATTCCCATTATTTTTCTAAAGCACCTAATATTTTGCACGCTATGGAGAAAATACTTTCTGTGCCAAAACTTAAGCTTATGTTGCTGAATATCTACTTCTTCAGCAGAGGAAGTATCCAGCAGGAAGTGCTGGTTGCATACCTGTGCCACCGTCAAACCATGCTGTTTCCCGATATATTATTTTGAGTGTTTATGAAATTTTTCAGTAATCAGTAGTTAATTTTAAGAGGACAAATTGCTAATTCCTTTGTTTTATGCATTGCTGGGATTTGCAGTTCTGAGATTTGCCCAGCTACCTCTGCCTACCATTTGCAAGAAGTACTCCATTATTTGTGGTTTGTATCTTCTGGCACTACTGTTAGTATTTGCAAATCTTGTAGATGGTGTTCCTTTTTCATCACTACTTATTAGAGAGCTGTGTTGCTTTATTGACATTAATATTTTGCATTTCCATCTGTGGCAACTTTTCTTTGATAAGCTCAGTGTTCTTTATAAATGCTAATGAGTTGTTGGAGTGCTCAGAATTTGAATTGGATGCCAGTCATATTGTTATGTGCAGGTTACTTATGAAAGATCTAAGGCACCAAGAGGTTAATGGGAATTAGGCACTTACGGGCCTTACAAATAAACTTTTTAAATGCCTTGTTTAAGAATTTCAGAGAAGTCTAGGAAAGGCTTCAAATATAACGCATATCTTTTTGGTCACGGGCTAACTTTCCTATTAACAGAAAGGTTTCCCAGTGGAAGACCAGGGAGGTCTGTAAAACTTCTTTCTTATTCTTTCTCATATGTAAAGAAGTTTGTATTTCGGTACTCAAACAGCATATCCATAGGCACTGAATATACTGCTATTAAGTAGTGGAAATTAGTGATCATAAAGTGAAACTGTGTGTACTTTGATGTACTTAATGTGAGTAATATAGCTGGCATTGGTACTGAATCGAGCGCAGTATTACTGTGAAATGATTGATATGTTTCTTTTATAACAACATAACAGCTGAAGTGATTTTTCAGCATCATTTGGAAAGGGATAGAGACTTTATTTTCAGTTGTCATAATATTCCACTTTAAAATAAATGTACCACCCAACAATGATGAATGTAATTTGTACTCTGTTTTTGAATCGCCTTGGTGTTATTTTTATGTATTGCTTGTGCTCTAAGCTCTATCATAAAAATGAACTTTTACTTGCTTTATACTTTGCCTTTTCATTTGGGCAAACTTTTGTGTTGAGTGTTGAACAGTATAGTTTGCTGGTTACTAGGCATAATGTGGAAGAATAACTAATGCCAAATTACATTGGGTGCCTGATTTCTAATACTGTATTTTGTGTTTTATTGAGTTGTGGTACCACTAAGAACCATTAGCTGTAAATCAGTAAACGTTAAAAGAAATCTAGAGACTTTTAGTTTTGGGCTCTGTAACTCTGAAACGTTACCCAAGGTGTTTGCCTGGTGTCCTTCTAAATGGAGGCATAGGCAAACTGGCACAAAAGGTACTTAGGACTAACACAGATCGTTAGAAGTCTGACATCAATTCATCATCACAATGTCAGTTTTTTAGTGACACCTTTGTTAACTCTTTCTGCAGACTCCAGAGAGACTAGTATAATTGTTGCTTTGAACATCAGCTCTTGGACTTGAGCTTGTAAGCAGAGAGCAACTTCATATTTAGGATAAAAAGTCAAGGTTGTCAGGGCTGGGAGGCAGAGAACAACGGTGCTGCAGTTGTCCTGGCTAGCTTGGAAGACAACTACCTTGGACAAGGTATTTCATAAGAGAGTGCATACACTTCTCCATACCAAATAATCGAAGACTTAGGAATTATCATTTTCCCACAAGGTATATCTGTTTCCTGTTCTTGTCCTAGTTCTTCGTGCTATTGGACTGAAATTCTGTCCCTCTCTTTCAGCATCACTGTCCACATCCCTGTTATCCACTTCTCCACTTTCCCCATTTCCACCCTGATTGTTTCCTTCTCGGATGAGTCTCAGAGCCGCTAATAATTGCACGTCATCTTCCTCTTCCACTAGCTCCCTATATTTTTGACACCTTTTACCAAGAGGAGAGAGGAGACATTGTTTTATTCTGCGCAGGGTGCAAGGTGGAATATTTCCACAAATCAAGCACACCTGCTGAAGTCCATTCTGACGTTTATACGTAACAGTTAACACACCACGCTTATCTAATACATAATCATTAACCTGACTAAGCATCCTTGTCTTCCATTGGCCTGTATTTCTTTTGCTTCGGTTTAAAGTTACAGTGTGATTTTAATTAACTGCACATGCTCACCGGCAGTGGGGGGGGTAGTTCTTTTTGTCCCTCAGTTAGGTCGGTGGTCGTGATCTCCCCCTGCCGGAATTACCTTTTCCCCAGTTACCGTGCTTCAGGGCCGTCTGGGGCAGATGTTCCCTTTTATCGCTATTGACTTCCCACTTGTGGCCTTGCTTATCCTAACCTCCTCGTTTGTAGCAGGATGTTTTCACTGTTGGTCCTTGAAGTTATCCTTTAGGAGGCTCTTGTTAATGAGGTATGCAGCGCTAACATCCTCTTATCTGGTCTAAGCACTATTTACTACCTTGAATATTCTAATTTCTCATGTGCTAATTTCTACTCCTAAGTGTGATCCTTTCTTAACTGCTAATAATTCCGACCCTACTTCCATTTTATCCAAAATGAATATATGTTTAAGGTAACAATATGACTTTCTTTTCCCCTACTGTCTTTGCTGTATAAATTATAGCGATTAGGTAGTCGATATTAGGGTGACATGGAAGGAAGGAGTTTTTACTTTTCCTGCTCCCTCACCCAAACCTCATTTTCCTGGTTCTTTCTGTAGAGATAATCAAGTCCATAGTCCATTCTGAGCCTCTCTTTACAACTCTAAAGGCTTAAATTTTAGCAAAACAGTGTTCTTCATATGGGCTTTCATTCCTATTTCCTGATTTTAGTGGAAAAAGAATGTGACATAACAGACTTCTTTTAAGCTGAAAAGAAAATAAAGCTTTATGTACATCTTAAATGTAAGTATTACTTTTTCCTAAAGTGGAGAAAGGATTCATTTACACGAGGCTAAATGTGGTTTAAAAGAGGAGAGGGAATTTACTTATTAAAAACTTTTGTTACCACTTGCATGTTAGAACTGAAATGTATGAATGCAAATGCAAAGCGGTTGTCATCTTCTATGCTGAAATTCCTAAATTTGTTAAAATGTTACTAAAGAAGTAAATATTTGGTTCTGTTTTCTGGCAGAGTTTGGGAGGAGATGCTGGCTGACTTCTAATTAGCAAAAGCCCTCCTACAGAACTGTAAAAGGTATTCTCAGTCTTTATCAGCTTTTAGTTTTATGTTATGCAAGTGACAATGGCCCACGTTCTCATTAGCCTTCTGCTTGTTTGCTTATAAGCATCTCTCAGCTCCTATTCCTTTCCATTTTGTGTGAGCAATAATACCATTTTTCGAAGAGGAGATTACTAGTACTTTTTTTCACCCTTGGTGTTTGTTCATTTTTTGTTTCATAAATTCAGTTAAAGGCAAGGTTAACTTTGTAATGAGCCTCCCTTTTTCTCCCAACGTTTTTTTTTCACCTACACTGTAAAAATTAAGAGGAGTTTTATGCAGTGTTTCATGGATGGAAGTATTAGGATTCATACAGTGATTCCTGTTTTCTGTGTGTACAATATATTAGATGTATGGCTGCTAAGATTTTTACTTACTGCTTAGTCTACTACTACTATAGCTGTAGTAGACCTCAATGACAATTATAGTTTGAATTTTAGTCTTGGAGTCAGGGAAAATATTTGGGTACTTCGGTCTGATGAAAAGCAAATTCTCCAAAATATATCTTCCTTAGATATTGCAAGCAGCTGCTTTTGTTCTATCCCTATTTTCAGAAGTTTTTGCTTTCATGGCACTGGATTACCCGCATGGAAAGAGTTCTTATGCATGACTAAATACACATGCACGCTCATTCACAAACATACCTGCGCGCGCACACACACACACGAGTAGTGTGCAGGTATGGACGGGGTTCTGAGCAACCTGATCTAGTTGAAGGTGTCCCTGCTCCTTGCAGGGGGGTTGGCCTGGATGACCTCTAAAGGTCCCTTCCAACCCAAACTGTTCTATGATTCTATGATTTTTTTTTAACAGCTATCTGCATTGAACTATTTTACATCAAAGCTGATGAAAAAACGTGGTGGAACAATATTTTTTTTTGAAAAACAAAACCAGCAAACCCTCTTCCATAACTATCATAATCCCACAGTATGAATAAAATATCCATAAATATCTAAATGAAATCCCAGCGCTGTTTCTTACTGTTTGTGTAGAACTCTTGAGAAGGACTGGAAATCTGGCAGTAGTATTGTGACTGTTCCCTTAGGTACACTTTCAGCTCTGTCTCAGAGCTCTGGTTAAGTGAAACACCTTAATATGCAAATTCAGTCTTGAATGGCTGAGTTAAGTTATATTGTATTTAATTTTATCTTTAAAATCGAGCCTATTGAAGAGTTGTAAATATGGTGCTGCATAAGACACTACTACTCTAGCAGTTTTAGAGAGAGGTTTAGAATTGTTTGCTTTTTGAGAGGAAAATATTGTGACAGCTGTGCTTAAACATGTTTTATGCACTTAAAATTTTTTAAGGCACACTTAGAGGAAAAAAAACCAAGAGATGCCCAAAAACAGCAGTTGGAAATTAGTTTAGAGGAAGCTGAGACAGTTCATTGAAGCTCTAAAGATGTAAATCAAGTATTGCCCAAGCTCAGGACTCTAGGTTTTCCTGTAATTATTTGGGAATTCCAAATGTAACGGTTTTGTTTTTCTAAGAGTAGACAGGCTCAATGTATGTGGACTTGTACACATGTGGTGCCTTCAAGCCTTTCAAATGTTTCTGTATCAAATGAATTGTATTAAAAATACAATTTTAAGAGAACTCCAATTCACTTCCCACCCCTTGTCCCCCAACTTCCATCTGACAAAACATGCACCATTTAAATACCTTGTCCTTTGTCAATATTTGCAGCTGTCCTTAAAGTGACAAACTAAGAGTAATTGATGATCATTTGTCTCTGGTGAATTCCTCTTCCCTCTTTGGAGGGGAATGTCTCAATAATAGAAATAACAACAAATGTGTTTTACTTGCCATAAAATGCTCAGTATTTCAGGACTGTGTGCTAAGAGCTCTGTCTCTGCTTCCTCTGTGTTAGTTTTCAGCTTTTTAGTTTGTCTCTTGGTTTCTTTTTTTCTAACTCCGTCTTGAAAAGCAGTATCCCAGTCCATGTTTACGCGGAGAAGAGACTCATGAAACCTGTATTACCCCTCGGTAATTGGTGTGAAGACCTGGTAATTGCTTCATTTTGTGGATATCTTCCCACATAGAGAGTCTGAATTTTTTCTTCTGTTGAGCCTGAGAATCTGCTTTGTTCATTGAGTTTATTGCATTGAAGTTTGTAATTTGACTTTGTGTGGAAAGACCAGGAGTCTTGAGCACTATCCAGAAAGTTGGAATGAAAGGAAAATGAATTCCAGAAGTCTCAGGTTTTGAAGAAACAATCTTCTTCGCCCTTTTAGTGAAACCATAATCACACAGTGTTCACGTTACCATAAAATCCTAATTTCTAGCCTTCTCTTTTGTAATTCAGTCATTAAAATTAAATCTGTATAATCATATATTACCCAGCCAATTCATGAATGATCTGGTTTGAGTGTAATACCCAGGGATCAGGAGTGAAGACGATGTCTTTTCTTCACAGGTGATTATCAGGAGCACAGTGTGGACAATAGAGAGCATGTCTGAAACCCACATGCCTTCAGAGAATTTGTCACATCCACCAAATAATTTGTCTCTGTTCTGACTCTTCTTGTGTATGTCTTTGGGATGTTTTCCTTTTTTTTGCCTGTGTTGTTCTGTAGGACCATTATTACATTTGTATCATAGATGGAGATATTGCCAAGTTGGTCTGTTTCTCAGTTGGTAAATGGTTTCTTGGGCAGCTGTGTGACTTCTTGCTTGCAGTCATGTGGAAAGCTAGGATTGCATGCCATGTCTATAGAAAACAGAGCATGTTGTAATGAAAGTAGAGTTTCTTTCTCCATCGTTTCATGTAGTGGATCCTAATGGATAGGGTAGGGCTTGTAGGATAAAGTAAGCCATGATTTCTGGCCTGAAGCTCTGGTACCTCTTAGATCTGCAGGTGGCCAGAGTCTTACGAAGAAGCAATAGTTGCTTTTGATGCAAGAGTATAATTTTAATGAAATCTTGCTGGTTTTAATATGAAATAGCTGAAATGCATCTGTGAAACCCATTCTCAATATAAGACATTACTGTTTTCTTATCCAGTGCAGAATTTTTCTTCTATTTGTCAGCTACAGCTGGACTGTGCAAGCTAGACAAACTTTTCAGAACACTTGAAAATGTGAGTCAACAATCTGGAAGAATAGGTGTTTGAGCAAGACCATCACAGCAAGTATAAAATACACTGAGGTGTAAGTAACTATGCACCAGATGATTGTGAGGAACCTTAATAGAACTGCTAACCAAGTAGCTAATTTGTGAGTATGTAACTATCAGATCTGCTGGAGTAAAGGATTTCTTATAGATTCAGTGTTTTCAGGTCAATGTATATATTTTTTTTCTGTATTGTGATACGTGATGTTCGTATGAAGATAGAATATTATTTTTAATGTTCAAATCAGGAAAAGTAGATACCACACAGATACTGATGGTAATTGACTGAAGAACAAAAATATGTTTTGTTGCTTTTATTAAAGGCTCTGAATTTTTTTCCTTTCCTTTAGACTCATCCAACTCGACGTGGTTCTAAGCGTAAGAAACAAGGGCATGTGGCCTAGAGAAACTAAGAATCAGGGTAGCGTACTGCATGGGTGGTCTTAAAGATGTAGTAAACATAATTGGTGATTCAATGGCAATTATGTGGTAGAGTGTCAAATTTTGTTTAGTGACCATCTTTGTCCTTCATGTTGAAGGGAATCGTGGGAAACAAGTTTAAACGAGTTCTTTGCATTGTTTTAGTTGATGATAATCTGTTTTTTTATGTGTGTTTATATATATACACGCATATGTATACATATACATGTTTGTTTGAAAGCATATTGCACATGTGAACTTTGCTATGTATACATTTTTTCCAGTATCCTTTCGAAGTAGGTAGGTACTTCTTTCTTCTTTTGAGGGTAAAGGCTGTGTACTGTGCTAGGCATGACTCTTGCTTAGCTTTTTGTAGGTTCAGGTCTAGAAGCAGAAGAGCTAAATAAAAGTTAACCAATTTTTAAAATTTATTTTCTCTAAAGATAAGAGAAATAAAGGTGACTTCCTGAAGATTGTGTCTTATCCACTGTTATGACTGATATGCCAGATCTTCTCTCTATGATCTTTTTTTCATCATCAAAATACCCTGGAGCAGTCTGAGTTTCTTCCTGTAGTCTCCAGGGTATCCTTGCTCTTTTGTCCTTTACCTGTCTTGGCTCTGACTTGCCAGATGTCGCAGTAGTTTTTGTGGCTGGTCTGAATGTATGTGCTTGACAAGCTGGCCAGAGAGAAGAGGTAGGCATGAAATACTCTACAGCTTTCTCCCAGTGAGAACACTGGTTGGATTTGTCTTACATCCAGTTCTGGGCATCTGATTGAATAATTTCAGATTCAAACCTTTGAATAATTTTAACCAAATTTAACTCAATAATCTTGATAATCATGGGAGAGAGATAAGAGAGGACTGGGAGTGATGGAGTTGTGCAAGTCTCATTTGTTTGGGTAAATTATTAACCTGATGTAACATCTGATAAGCACAGGAGGAATATCTGATGGCTAATATGAATGACAAACCTCTAAATACAAAATGTGAATGCTAATGGAAAAAGATTAACTAAATTTGGGCAGGGAGGTGGGGTGATGTTGTATGCATTTTCTTTCTTTATTGCAGGCTGAGCTCTCCAGAGATTGAGCCATCGTCAAAAAATAATGACTGCAGTTAATTCTGCTAAGTACTAATAGCAATATGTATACTTTCCATTGATGAAGGTGTAAAATCTTCTCAATCAAGTAACGTTGAGGAGAAAAAAAGCACAGTTTTCCTTTTAAGGAGTTTGCATGTGTGATAAACTAATAGTTTTACTGAGTGTCTTAACTTTTACTGGTTTCGGTTTTCAAGTTCTTTGTATGTTTTCCATCTTCAGAAGACACCGATATGACACCAGTGACACACTGGTATGTGCTTTTTCTCTTAACTAGTGCTATCTTTTGGGCAGCTTCAAGCAAAGTTTTTGGCTTTGTCTGCCTCGGCCTTTTTGTGGGTACCTCCTTTTTCTGTTTAGGAAAAAAATCAGTTCACTGTATTTTTTTTTTTTTAAATTTTTAATTCACTTTATTTGGTGTAATATTGCTATCCATTTGTTGAAGACATTGTAAAAATATATAAATACTGAGAATCTCAGATTAATTTCTATATAACTTCTGGGTTTTTATCTCTGTGAGTGTATCTGGATAATTATCAGTTAATGTATGTAACCAGTTATTTGGCATATCTACAGCAGATGAGTTAATTCTTACTAATTCCAGGTGAATTTACTGTTTTCATCCTCATTGTGGAAATGTGATCTTTATCTTGAATAATTATTCCTTCCACTTGTATGTAATAGTTGGGTTTTGCCAAGTTTCTACGTATGTTTGAATGTAGTATAGACACATGGATCCTCTTACTGACTCAAAATTGTACTGCAGTTCCAGGTTAATGAAGTAGTTGAAGAAGTGAGAGGTTGTTAGTGCTCTAACTTAGGAAAAGTTGGTAATTAGCTGCGCCTATAATAAATTTATGTAGTCCCAGTCAATCTTCTATTTTAATGTGTTTCAAATGAAGTGTAAAGTACTAAAATACCCTGCCCGCTTTGTGAAATTGTTATTTACTCCTAGGTTAAGATGAAAATACTGGTATTAAATATGAGCAGTCCTACTTGGCTGTGCCATGGTGGTGTTGGGGAGGGAAGAGCTCATAAATGAATGTGCTTCACCAGTGTCACAAAGTAGATGGTTTCCTTTGGAGGCTGGAGGCAGCTGGGACCCTGCTGTGCTCTTGTCTTCCCAGTGCTGTGAGGAAGGGAGGCTCAGCCTGTAGAGAAGTGCACCATGAACTCCGAAGCTTGTTTTTTCTCAAGGCTGGGCTGCATGGAGGATCAATTGGTAACATGAGATTTGCGGAGGGACGTGACCAGAGAGCTGCGGTGCTGGGGAGTAAGCAGCAACTAACTGGTAAAGGTTCAGGTTTTAATGGAAAACTTTATAAAATTTGACATTTTGTGTTGTTACACCTAATTTCCTAACAAGACATAGCTTAGTTCCATTCCTCAGAGAATGGCATTATTCTAGATTAAAGATGATAAAAATTTCCATAGGAAGGGGGATCAAATCACTGTCTGAAGCCTTGCAGCTTTACAGAAGCTTTATCCCCTTTTCTGATTGTTTACTCAGTGCTGCAGCTCCCTAAATTTAGTGTATTAGGTTGAAGAGCTTCAGAGAAACTACCAAATGCTTTTGAAATGCATGAGCTCCCGGCAGCATAGCTGCGGAACGGGAATACACAGCTGCTGAGCAGATGATGTGCCGGTTCTGTTATGCTTGCCTTTGTTCTCGCTGGACTGTGGGATGGGGCAGGATGCCCTTCTGCTGTGGCATTTCTTACAGTTACTTACTCAGAAAATACCAGTCTGGGCATCTGCAATGTCAGGCTTCAGCTGGTTTGCTTTATCCTGAATTTTCTGGGAAGTCATTATACTGCATGTGTGTAACCAGTTGCATTTTGTAAATTGTACAGGGACTATTTTTCAAATGTAACCTTTATTAAAGATATTTAAAACAAAAAGCCAGGAAATATATTTTGAAGAAACACATCTGTCCATCAGAGGTATTCACTTACTTACATATACATGGATATCTTATCTAAGGATATTCTAGATTTTGCAGTAATTTCAGGGTGCTGTTTAATTTACAAATGTCAATGTATATATGTTAGTCTGTTTGACTTTCTGCTGAGAACTGATGAAAGAAAGATGGTGACAGACACTGATTCATGATTGTACTGAATAATTTTTTTGAAAAGGCTTTTATTGCACGTATTTTGTGACCAGCTGCTTCCAGACTTGGCAAGTTAAAAGCGACAGAAGCTTATTCTTGCCCCACGTTTTTAGGTAGCCCTTCCTACATGTCTGATGTGGGTCGATTTTCTCTGGGGTATTTGAGAGACTTAAGCTGAACATGCCATCTTCTATGGGCACTGTTGAAACAGCTAGGTGGCAATGTTCTTCTTGTTTCTTATCGTTGTACTAGTCCATGATTAAGATGTTTATTAATAAAGAGTAGTACCTTGTAGATTTCATACAGAGAATGAAGTTAATTAAAGTAGTTTTTCAGAAATAGTGATCTCATTGAGATTTGAGAAGGAATCTGCCTGTAAAACTATTTATACTTGTTGCACATATGCTAGCTAAGAAACTAAGTTAAGAAAAAGCTAAGACTGACATCATAATAATCTTCCATTCTTTTAAGTAGGTCTGTCATATCTGTAAGTCAAATTATTTATGTATTTTAATATTTTTTGTTAATAACAGTAAAAATAAGACCTGAAATATTTTCTAGTAAAAATGAGTTTATTTCTTCCAGGTTAGTTTTTTTGATTGACTCATAGTTGTGAACTTTCAATTAACATGCCAGTTGGGAGAGGCGTGGTCAAAGAATGCATAATTCCTTCTGACTTACCTCTCCATGTCATTCAATACTGGATTTGTCTCGTTTAAGTCTGATCTAGAATGGCAAAAGAAAAGTGGAATTGCATCTCTCAATTTCATCTTCAAGGACTGAAAAATGTTGCAGTCTTCTTGTAGATGATGCTTTATTGTCTATATGCAGCTTTACTCTATAACCAAGCAGGTCACTATCAGTATGGAATGCAGAAGAACAAGTCATTGTTTGTTACCTGTTGTATTCGTTCATCTTAACTTCCCACAGGAACCTCACCGGTTTTATTAGTGATATAGGAAATGGCTGCAAATGAAGATAGGAGTTGGGTTTGACTGCTTTACATGTGTATGCTGTGCTTTAGTGTAAGTTTTTGTCTTCAAAAGGTGTTATCAGATTAGGTTTTGGTAAAACCAACAGCTGCTGAAGGCAATGTACAGCAGTAATTTTTCTGTATTCTTGTAGACATCATGTTTTACCAAAATCTCCTACTCTGTAATGAGAGGGTATGATCTAAATCTGTGTTGGCTTTGAAGGAATATGGTATGTAAAGCTTTCATATGTATTTACTCCAGTAAAAGCTAATTAAGACTGTGTTTTACATTCATATATTTCAAACTATGGTTTCTCATGAGGAATATTTCCTGAAACCATGTTCTAAACAAACTTCTGTGGGTGAACTATTTGTCTTTAAGAAAAGAACATTCATGTTAATGTTTTTGTCACGATTGTAAGAGGATGTGTGAAATCTTCTCTATTGTCTTAATATTGTAATGATTATACAGAAAGAACGGGAATTATTCAAAGCGATATTATTTTTCTGTATTCTTGTATTCTTCAAGTATTGGTTGAAACATGGGGAGGAATCTTTGTGCAGTGTCAGAACATGAAAAACAGTCCTTATTCTTGCAAGAGGTGCTAACAGGCAGGACTGCTGGAGCTCTCCAGGCAGCTGCTGCTTGCCTGCCTGACTCGTGTTGACCACTCTCTGATAGGAGAGGAGTAGGTATCACAGCAGTTACCATGCTTCTAGATGTTTTTCCCCAGCACTGTTTGTCCTGTGCTGCACCATGCATTTTGTTTGTTGGAAATTTTGAGATACAAACCCAGTTTTTCTGACCTTCCCAGTTAATCCAAAAGTACCCAAACTATCAAAGTTAAAATGGAATTATTCCTGAACCCTTGAATTGAAATTAACTTTTTATCATTGACTCTTCCTATTAAAAATGTGATTAGTTGTACTGGCTTTTGGCTGGGATATAGTTACTTTTCTTCATAGTAGCTTGTATGGGGCTATGTTTTGGATTTTTGCTGAAAACAGCGTTGATCACACAGGGATGTTTTCATTATTGCTGAGCAGTGCTTACACAGAGTCAAGGCCTTTTCTGCTTCTCACCCCACCAGCGAGTAGGCTAGGGGTGCACAAGGGGTTGGAGGGGACACGGGCGGGACAGCTGACCCCAACTGACCAAAGGGATATCCTATACCATATGATGTTGACCTCGGCAATAAACCTCGGGGAAAGGAGGAGGAAGGGAGGGACGTTCAGAGTGATGGCGATTGTCTTCCCAAGTAACTGTTATGCGTGACTCCCAAGTAACCGTTACTCCTTTCCTGGAAATGGCTGAACACCTGCCTGCCGATGGGAAGGAGTGAATGAATTCCTTGTTTTGCTTTGCTTGTGCGCACGGCTTTTGCGTTACCTCTTAAACTGCCTTTATCTCAACCCAGGTGTTTTCTCACTTTTACCCTTCTGATTCTCTTCCTCATCCCACTGGAGGGGAGTGTGCGATCAGCTGTGCGGGGGCTGAGCTGCCTACAGGGTTTAACCCACAGCATTTGTCTTGTCATGGAGTAATGGAATCTTCTTGTATTTATTTTTTATTTATAGATTAAAGTAAGTGGAACTACTGTAATTCTGTCTTCAACCAGCAAGTGAAGGTCTTCTGTTACAAGACCAGATGATTAAAAGATGTGAAGGTCTAATATTTTGCATTTTCATAGAAGTGGTGTTTCTGGTCGCAATTGCAAGCCAGTGCCCTGGCTCCCACATGAAGTTTTAAGGACGTTCAAAGATTTTTATACTAAGAATGGTGATTTTTCACAGAGGCAGGTGTTGCAACTTCCTTTCCCTCATCTGTCCCCTCCCTTTAAGACAAGATACAAGATATGTGGCCAGGATTTAAATCTTACTTCAATTACTGAACCATGTATAATTTAAACTGGGTCTATATTGTCTATCTTGTGAAAGCATGCATATCTAGTATGGCTTCTGCATGATTTTTCTCTCTTGCAATAAAATGGATAGAAAATTTTAATTCCTTTCTGCATTCAGATATAAAAAGATATCAGTCATTATTTCAGTTTATCAGTCTTGTTAGTAAAGAGGATGACTTGTGTATTAATATAGCATATAATTAAAAAGTATTGGGTGAGTATGAGCTTGTGCAATGCATTATAACTTAATATTATAGAGTACTTAGGGGAGTTAAAACATGCATATGCATTAGGAAGTTGTGTATTGTGCAAACATATCAGTTTTCTCTTAGACTAAAGAAATCTTTAATAACTCAAAGAGGAAACAAACACTTGAGTCTCTGCTTACCTGCAGAAAACAGTACTCAGTAAAGTAAGTAGCTTCTTTAAAATGAATTAAGGAATGGGGCTGTGATATGTTAGTTGTACTTTAGCATTTGGTTTTTGTTGAGCACGAACAGTGGTCATAATTGAGCATGTATGTTGAGGACTGTTTTGAAAATTGTAAGACTTCTCAAAAAAAGTTTCTTTCAAACATTTAAAACATTTGCTTACGTTTTGGTATTCCTCTGTATGAAAGTCCTTATATATGTAACACCACACCTAGTGCTAAGTTACAGTAAGATATTACAGCACAGGAGTAAAAAAAAAAAGAAACTTTTTTCCTCGCAATATTTAACTCTGACATGAAATAATTCATAGAAAATCACTGCTTTGAGAAGACTTAATTAGCCTATTCAAATATTACTATTAACTTTCTTTACTTGTGATTAGAATTGTTTTCCAGGCTGGGCAAAGAAAATACCGGAAAATTCCAGTTTGAATACTCATGATTTTCTTCTTCTGGGAATGTCTGTCTTTTTTATTTTTCCAAGGGTTTTTTTTTTTTGTTGTGACCGTATTGATTATTTTCAAATGTTGATTTTTTTTTTTATTATTATTATTGTTTTGTACAGATCCAGCAGTTGAAACAATCCTAGTTTCAGTGACCATGTATTGGTTAAATCAGTGTTCTGTGTGGGCTTTATGAGAGATTGAAAAGTTAGATACTGTAACACTTATTCCACCTAGTACACTACTACTTCTAGACATTTTTACAAATACGCCATTTTGGAAAAACAATGGGAGAGTTGTAGTTATCATTACTGGAATCTTTAAACATCCCTTACATGTTTTGCAGGGGGTCTATCTCAGGACACTATGTAGTGCATAGATGTGGGATGTCTCGTAATGCAATAGATCATTATTATTGTTTGTGTCTCTGCAATAACAGCAGTTCTTTAGAAATTATGTGTATTTCTTTTTACAACATATTGAGTCACTTGAATCCTTATGAATTTCCATATATCAAAATTTTGCACACATTGAATTTTGGAAGCAAGCGTTATGATATGAAGGTATCTTGTAGAATAATAGGCCTCATATGGGGGGGAGTGTTTTGTTTTGGGGCTTTTTGTGGGTTTGGTTGTTGACTTGGGTTTTTGGGGGTTTTGTTTGTTTGTGTGGTGGTTTTGTTTTTTGGTTTTTTTTTTTTTTTTTTTTTTTTTCTTTGGTTAAATCAACAGTTGCTTAGAAGCTGGCAAATTCTTAGAATTAGGCAGGTTAAAGTTCCATGTTGTATGGCCATGCCTGTTGCTTTACTGTGCCTTCAAACCAGTGGTAAATTGCAGTGCCACTTTAAGTCATTTTAATATTGTTATATTCAGCACACCAAGAAAGAATACCCTTTGAAAATGACTGTATTATGCAGCTGAAGATTTAGGTTTTACTTTGATATTCTTGAAGCTGTTTGGTAAGTGTATTCTCCCCAGCTGAGAAATCCAAAGGGGGGAAAATAAGTGCCTGTTTTCCTTTCTTCTTCCACATATTTGATGAGAACAGTCAGTCCTATTAAGAAGGAATAGAGATCTGGTTAGCTTATTCTACTTTTCAGACTGACAGTCAAAGAATAGAGTATTATGGGGTTTTAAATTACCCAGAAACAAGCTATAGTGCAAAGCATTTTTTCCAATATTTGATTCATTATTCCAGTAGGCAGAGAAGACTCTGTAATTAAACACAATCTAATGAGCCTCTTAACAAAAAGCATATTTGATAATAAAGGTAAGTATTATGTGAGAGCGTTATATGCATGTGTTAATAGTAAATGAGAAGATGCACTGAAGTCCACCTTGTTTCTACCAGTTTCTTACTAAGGATAAGAGGAAAGCTGTGTAGAATTGATGATGTTTGCATTTTTATGTCATAACACTGTGCCCTGGAAACATGAAAGGGTTTTTATCAAGAGCCCCAAGGCAAGGTTTTTGATAGAGGTCCTGCTAAATCAAACCTAAAAATGAAGCACAAGTGACCTTGTACTCCTGTGACCATAGAGAGAGATTCCATATGCTCTATTGTACCAGCATCATTGCTAGAAATACTGGTGCATGGAAAAGTAATTTCTCAGTTGCTTTCTGTAAAAGCAGGGAAAGCTGTGAGCAAATATGCCATCATTATATCAGGACAGAGTAATAGTGCTTCCAAAAATGTTTGACTGCCTCATGTTATCAGATCATCCAATTCATAAACAGTGAATGAGCAGAAGATACTTGTGTGGTAGGAGGAGGCCCGGATGTACCCTCTTGGTTGGTTGGTTGTGTTTTTTATAGCAAGATTATATACAAAATATTAAGCACATAAAATGAGGAAATGCAAGGAAGTTAGAGGAAATTAGGTTTTTTGTGTTCTTTTTAAAGGTTTGCGCTAAATCCAGTTTTGAAGTCTTAAAGTTCAAGCCACTGAATTCCGGTGTCCCGAATAACTGCAGTTAAATTATAGGCAGTGAAATGTAAAGTTACAGCAGTGAGTTTCCTGCAATTTTTAAATTGTATATTACTGTGGAAAAAATATGCTGTGTTTGGTTCCTTTCATATTTTTTCTGTAATTCTATTGGGGAGAAAAAAAGATATTTAGATAAATGTATGCTAAATCAGCTTTACTGCTGATGGTACTAGTTTGCTATGTTTGCTACCAGATGAGGTTTCAGTAGTAGGTTTCAGAATAACTTTGAAAACACTTCAACTGTATTAAACAGCTAATTATTTTTAAAATGTTGGATCCAGCGCCTTCTATATGTCAGTACAAAATGATGGATTGTCATTCTGTGCAGTAACTTCTGTGCATACACAGAAGTTCTAGAGAGGAGAATGTTAAGATGGCAGGGTGTGGTTTTTCGGTTTTGGGGGGGGGGGATTCTGTGGTTTGGTGTTTGGTTTTTTTTTT
>WAAD01016067.1:42637-66697 GCA_013389945.1 Fregata magnificens
AACTCGTTTTAGGACAGATACTGGGAAGTGCTAGGACTTACTTTAAAATCTCTTCTCTGACATACTTCTTGCGTTGCAACATTCTTTGAACCTTACAGTTCAATAACTGTAAGCCTTAGATTTGGCAATGTATTTGATTGCATATTCTTCTAAAGCATGAATCAGAGCATTATGTCTTTCTTCTTCAAATGTATATTTTGTCTAATTGTTGTTAGTAATGTTTAGGTGTAAATAACCTCAGGGTGGGTTTTGTTTTTGGAAATCTGTTATTTCTAGAAAGCTTGGAAGATAGGTCTCTGGGTATTTTAGGGAGGTAATATGTTTGATTTATTTATATGTAATTGTTATTACATGTTTCTTGTTGGCTGAATGTTTTTACTTAATATATCTGAGTGCTTATGAAAATGAAGAGCTAATAGCATTAACAAGAGTCTGGCATAGCGTATACAGGCCATCTTTACAAGCTTCTGGGTTCTCTTCTGTGCATGGTCTTCTGCCCAAGCCAACTCTCTCTGTTCCAATTGTAAGCTTCTCTTTGAGCACATATTGCTAATCGTCCTGAACTGAGCCAAATTAAATGGTGTATTTTTAATGAGCAAAAGAGTTTGGATTCCTATCCATATGCTTCAACGGATGTCAAATCCTGCTTTAAACAGATGCTGACCTCTATATTACCAAGGCATAAGGGCATATTATGCTTGAACAAATTTCCAATTTTGGCCGTTTATAAGGAACTGGGTTTTTTACAACATTTCCAAGGGTGTATATGTTTTCTTAGATCAGTATAACATCCCTGTTAAATTTGTCTTAGGATGTGTCAGGCTCAAAATTCCAATACCTTGAATGCGTGCTATTGAAAAGAAGATAGAGCGAAATGTTCTTAGAAGATTTGCACCTCATTTGTCTTTAGCATGTTATATTTCTTGTGGAGATTAATCATCAGGAAGATAATTGTACTTTCTGCTTAAAAAGTGTATGTGGTCTTTTTTCTAGAAGCTTATCTTCCAGCTCTTAGCCAGCTATTCCCTATGCACCAGTTACAAATGGTTCAATCTGGCATTAGTAACTGGTAGAGCTGGTAGCACTAGCTGTTATCCACAGAAGGCTTTGAAACTATGCAGATGGCCATATCCTCTTTCCTCTCCTCCTTTGAGTTAAAATGTGTAAATGTAAATCATGCACGATTAAGATTATTCTTTAGAATGCCTGTAAGTAGCTCTTATGTATAAATCAGTTAAGAGCTTGAGACATTTATGCGGAAAGGATATACGTAAAAGATTCCTGAGTTCTCTCTGTCGTCTTTTTTTCCCCGTTTCTTTTTTTTTTTCCTTTTAGTTAAAATTATTCTGTAGAACCGTGTGTACCTGTACAAAGTATGTCATTAAGTAAGAGCAAAAGGCTAAATAGGTGCTAATGAGTGATTGAGGGTGGTAGAGCATCTGGCCTGTAACGAGTAGTATTTTATTTCATATAAATTTCTGGTTTAAGCTTTGTTTTAAAGACCAAGTCTGTTTTTCTGAAAGTGCACATAAGGCTAAGTCAGAGTTCATAGATAAAGATAGTACAACATTAGGGTTTTAGCTGGCAATGTTGATAGTATCAGTAATATGGATAAAGCCTGTCGTACAGATCCTGTAACACTCAATAATCTGGGTAAACATAGAAATCAAACTTGTAGAACTGAATTACAGATGTGTGGGTATTAAAATACTCTATTCACTCCCATTTAAACGCAGACCATCTGTTGTTTCCAGATGTACTGCTTCCTGCAGCAGTATACTGGGAATGCCATCATAGTATCAACAAACTTTTTTTTTTTTTTTTTCCTGGTTCTGTAGTGTCATTCCCAGAAGCTCCAAACCACCTACTATTGGTGGTGCTTCTCTGAGTGACGGTGCACTATGGCAAGGGATGTAGTGTTACTCCAGGGGTAATTGGTAGTATGGGTGGAAAAAATACTTTTAAGATGTAGTGTGTAGTATTTTGAAGGCTCCGGTGATATGTTTCCAACTATGTATAGCACAACACCTTAATCTGCTGCTGTCTGTAAAGCAATGGGCTGTCACCTCCCTCAAGACCACTGCTTGCCTCATTAATATCGCTGGAACAAATTATCACTTCACAGCCCAGGAATCTTCTGTAGCAGTTGTGGTGATTGATGTAACAAGGCTAAAAAATAATGATGAAATGCATGTTCCAGAAGACAGATTCACATGGCAGGATCTTCAAAGGCAATTAAATGTGACACAGGAGGAGTCTTCCTGGAATAGTGTATTTCCAAATAACTATAGATAACTATAAGATAACTATGATATTCTATTGTTATTTTACTTAAACTAGTTTTGTATGCAGTAATTACCTCTGAAAACTGAGCATACAGGCATAAAATAAAAAATTTAAGTTTTAGTATGTTTTAAATATGTGGACAGAAGAAAGTGAATTGAAGTGAGAAATAATGTCACTGAATATATCTGGTTTTCCTCTGAATTACACACTTTGTTACATGTAAGTACTTAAGAATTTATATTTAAATAAATCATGTCGGTGCTTTTGAGCATCTATTTTACAGCAACCTATCTAGAGCTGTTATTAGTCTAATATACAGCTGAATTGTCATCAAATAATTAGGTAATTTTGTTGGCTTAAAGTAATTTACTGAATCAAAATACAGTTGTAAGTAGCAAACCTTGTGTACCAAAGGGTTCTGATATTCCTCCAAATGAGGTAAAAAATTAAATGTACTTGTGTAAGTAACTTTATGCACATGAATTGACAGATTAGTCTCTGATCATAACTGAGATGGAGCCTGTATTTTTGTGTCCTGTGATTTCACAGGTTTCAGGGGAGCTGCTCATGTAAAAAAGAACCGCAGGACTGGGCACTCTTCCTTCCTGCTATTGGGATGACGTTTTCCTACAAGACATACAGCTTTTCAACTCTGCTACAGTGTGCCACAGTATCTTTAATATTAGACTTGCTTTCGGTAGATGGCTCAGTTTAAGGCAGGCAGGAGTATATTATTCCACTGGGATCACTTATTGCAGTACTTGGGATTTTCTTGAGAATCAAGTATCTTATTGCTGTCCGTACTTGTAGCAATGCAGTGAAATCCAAGGTGCCTGTGAAACTATAGTACGTGTGTCTTGCATTTATGCATGTCTGATGGGATAGCCTTTGTATCTAGGACATCTCTACAGTTATACCTCTTTTAAGATATGTTTTATACCATGCTTTTCAGGATAATGAGATGGAAGCTATGAAAATTTGAGGGGGGGAAGTGCATTCATTCTCTTGCCCTATTTCTAATTAAAATTCAGATTAGAAGTTTTATATTCTTACACTGACCATTTTAGCAGACAAAAGCTGTTTTTCTTACATAAACCAACGGAGAATTCTGTGTTGTGGTTTCCACATATAGATCAGCTTCTCCCCCAGCACCAGTGGACACATACACATAATTGAATTTCAGCTCCCAGAGGTTTGACATTCTTTCTTTTAAATTCTAATAGAACAGCCACTTATGAATGGATTGAAATGTTAAGTTTAAAAAAAAAAAAAAAGAAGTTAATGTAATAGAAATGTTGATGAATTCTTCTGTGTGACTTAATTTGGGAGAAAGCAGAATGCACTCAGAAGCAACAGTGTACTGAAATACGAAATTATCTTAAAGTTCTCAAGCTCAACGTTTTGAAAACATTTCGAAGAGTGAGATACTACACATGAGATACAATGAACTCTAGAAGAGGAAAATGAACATAGTTGGGGTGAAACTTAAAATAGCTACTTTAAGAATATAGTTTGAAAACATTGTTATAAAAACATTAATAAATAAATAGACATGATCTATTCAGAAGTGCTAATGTGAGCAGGCTTGATGTTCATTTTGTGCCAGGAGTTCTGACAACCGACCTGTTTGTTTTGCACTTGGATTCTGATACACACTTTCATATGATGCCAAAAGTTAGATTTTTCCTTTTATGGCGTTAGTGTAATTTGAGAAAGAACCCCTGCAGCGTTTTCAACAACTTGGAATGCAGTAAAATCTGAAATTGCTACAAAGAATCAGCTGCTGTATTTTAGTAGCCCCGATTCTACAAAGAAATGTGCGGTCATTGAAGCAAGGATCTGTCTGTGCTGATCTTTGCAACGTCAGGGTCAGAGAACGCATTTTCAAATCAATTAAAAAGTTTCTGCTGACTTTGGTGGCCCTTAGGTCATGATGCCATAGAAATAGGAGAAAATAGATGGTGTTTGTGTTTAGAGTCTTCCAGTGTATAGTCACCAAAAGCAAATGGTTACTGTGGCCTTCATTTATATTATACAATTAATCTTGGTCAGTTCAGAAAGACTGTCCCTTTCTGTTGGGAAGGAACAATTGAAGATACCCGACTGAAAACTCGAGAGTGTGTAGTGTGCTTTTATTTTCTTATGATGGAGAATGTTCAACTAACAATTTTGACAGAAGGGTGTGATTGACCCATTCTTGTCATAACGGTTTCAGATTTGGTGTCAAGGATTTAGTGCTTTTGTTTATGTTCCTAGTGCTGATCAACAACTTACTAAACGAGGGGAATGTGTAAATAATTTTCTGAACTTGTAACCGTCCAGAAAATTGCAAGAGTGAATTTTCCATCTATCCATGGCTGTTTCATTACTCAGTTAAAAAAATAATATTTATACTTAAGCATCTGACTAAATTTAGATTGTTGTAATATGGAAGCTTCTGAACTTTTTAATTTTGGAAGAACTTAAGCCATCTGTTGCCTTGAAGCAGAGAGATTTAGAAATCAAGTACAACAGTAAGAAGGAGTTTATCTAGGGAGGCTATTAATTAACAAACTTGGATGAGATTCAGCATCTTCTTGCCTTTAAAAGTCAAGTCACTTCTGACAAATTGGTTGGACAATTAGATTTTTAAGTCAGTATTGCATTAGGCGTTCTTTATTTTCACTGCACTCCTACCCTAGAAAAGAGTAACTGGATGAAAAATATACCTATTTTTTAAATAATAATTATATTTTTTTTCTTTCCAGAAAAGAAGTGAAAAGAAACTAAACTTCATCTACTTGCAATGTAATTGTCTGAGAAAATTCAGCTCAAGCAACAAAGTAATCTCATAGTTTGTGACTTGCTTTCCACTGCCTTAATCAAAAGTCTATCTTCTAGTGTTCAGGACACGAACCAAAAAAAAAAAAGAGAGAAAAGAAAAAGCAACAGATCTCTTAAAATGCAGGCAGATACCGCTCCTCAGATTTTATGTAGTAATATTATTGGCCTTCACTTATTTTATTCCTCCTTGGGTATAAATAACCTATAAAGGTTAAAATACATAGCTGTCATTGCTGTGTGAAATTTCTGCTGAATTCTTCCATTGCCGAGGGCCAGTGGAGTCCATACTCTGTAGTGTTTGGGATCATTGGAAGCTGAATGGAATGGGAGCCTTTATATCCTGTCAGTTGCTGATTTTTCGTGTTAGTGCTCATATGAGCAGAAGGATGTTTGTGACTTATAGTAAATATCAATAAAAATATTCTTGAGCTTGTTTTTCTGAAGTCTAATAATTAATAACATTTTCTCAGAAGTAGGGAATTATTGGCAGAAGCCTCGTTGTGAAGACCTCAGTGATTTTTTGTGACTTACCGGGTTGTTAAAGATAACTCTCAGTGTCCGAGCATTCTGGTGGTTTGTTAGGAGTCCTATGACAGTATTTGGCAGGGGGTTTGCTGAATGACTTTTATTTTACTTAGGAAATAATACCAAAGAAAAGGTCAGAACAAAAGCCATTTATCCTCTGAAAGCCATTGCATGCTTTTAACATTTCATACCATGCTCCGTTCCTGAAATCCTTTCCTCCTTGGACTTTCAGGACTCAGGCCTCTCCTGGATCATCTGCTTTTCTCTAATCCCTTCTTTGTTATCCTCCCTCCTCTTACCTTTACTGCTGAGTTTTCACTGTCTTCCCTAAATTTCTATTGTTTTTGTCTTGCCTGCTTCTCTTTGTACAACTTTTCTCTGGGCAGCCTTGACAGTAAGAGTTCAGCAGTTGTTTGGTTTGGTTTTTTTCCTATATGCTGTTGCATTCTCCCTGAAGGAATCTGGCAGGGTTTGGTAGCTCAGGCTCAGTGCTGCAGCAGGCCCATTTCTATGACTTCTGGTTAACCCAAACTGGCAAAGCGAGTGTGCTTTTTGTAGTTACACTCTAAGATAAAATTACTCCTCTGACAGAAAAGTTAAATCTCGTAATCTTGTTCTGTCTTTCTTGACTACTGTGGCCATTGCCTCTAGTCTTCCCTAAACACATTCCCTTTATAACCATGAAAACTGTTCTGTAAAAACTAGATTTCTGGCTTGTCATTTCAACATCTCTTCCAATGCACTTTCTCTGCCTCATCAAATATAAACTGGTTAACTTTTCTCTTCTTGGTTCTCTGTGGCCTATTTTCTCTTTTTGTAGCCTAGAAGAGGAGACAACTCATGTCCAAATCAGCCTGTGCCAAGCTTCGTCTCTATCTAGTAAAGTGTTTAGAAAATCACCTCTGTCACTTTTATTCAACAAAAAGGTTACCCATAAATGTCTGCAAAGTTAGTTCATCATCCTCAAATGCCTGCGTAGAACTCTGCATTCAGGATATCTATGGAATGTTTAACACCAGTCACTTTAGATTGTGCTCTGAGACTGCCGGTATTAACCAGTGTTGTCTCATTATTTGTTCCCTTTTTCTTTTCCCATCTGTTTGCTGTATTCATCTGTTCTCTCCTGCCTCATTCTTGATTTGTAAACTGTTTGACTCGGATCACCTCTGTTTTGTATTTGTGCAGTGCCTACTAGGAGTCTGCAAAATCTTTTGAAGTAAGTGGTGGCTCGAAGGAAAAGCTAATGCTGTTTGGAGCACTGTTAAGCTATGTATAAGTGGCCTTTCAAGTGAACATGTGGAGAAGCTGTTCCTTCTACTCCTTTACCTTCTCCTTTTTGCCCTTTCACTCAGCATTTATGCTTGATACGTTCTTTGGAGCTTAGGGACAAGTCAGAGCATAGAACTCTTCTCTGAGTGGCACAGGAGCCTCAAAACTTCTTTCTACTTTTTACCTGGCAGCAAAACTGAAGTGAAACATTGGTCTCCTCAGCAATATTTATTTAGTGATTTTGAATTAAGCTCTAATTGTTCAGATATGACACACAAATTTACTCGACTTAAAAACATGCATAATTGTGTTGGGGTAACATTTATAATTAAATAATTAGTGGCCAACTTCGGCGTGTCAGAACATGGTGTTAGGGTTGCTGTCCAAGGTAGCGCTTCTAACCGTCGCGCTCTCTAGGCATGCATTCGGTGTCTTAGCAATATGCCTTTTACATTCTGAGTTATGTTTTATAGTAAATCCTTTCAATTAATGTCTTTTACTAGATTACATGGTAATTGAAATTTGCCATGTTTCAATTTCCATGAAGAAGTAATAGAAGAGTTGCCTTTAACAATTTTGTAGAGTAAACTGTGTAGGAAACTTTTTGGTACTTGACAGACAGAAGATGAAGCATTCTGCCTACCGAAGAGCTGAGATCAGTAACGTCTTCTGCATTTGTGAGCTCACTGCTGTTGCCTTCTTTCTTTGCTGGGTGATACAAGTCTAAATAGACCAGCAGACTTGCAATGAAGTTGGAAACCTTAGAAAGTGAAAAGTCACACTATAGTGTCTTCCTGAAATTCAAATGCTTGAAGGTGTGGAACCAAATATTGGAAGCAAAGCAGATAAGGATTCTTAATCTTCATTTTGCGTATACAATAATGAAACAAAATTAACAGAATGTAGTAATAGGTGACATGTATGTCAAGAAGACAAATATATAGGGCACACGAATTTACCAAACATAAACTTCATGACTTTGTTCTAAATAGAAACAGTAAGTGTACTCATTTCAGATTAAAAGTATTATTAGCTGTGAAAACTTGTATAAGACATCAGTTTCTAATCCAGAGAGTAAAGTCTAATTTAATCCAGTCTTAAACAGTAGCGTTTCTTAACAAGTCAGATCCAGACACTCAGTTTACAGAGAAGTGGATGGTGTTGGTATGGGGGTCCTGATGGCTATGCCTACGTTAGCACGGAGAGTGGGTCCACGGGAGCAGCGGGTCAGTAGAGTGAGGCGTAGAACATGCAGTGTGTGCCTTTTGGCCATGCAGGGCTGCAGCTGGGTCTGGTTTAGTGCTGTGGACTGAGTGCCTGTTAGTGGTTGGAGTGGATCTTCTGGCTTAGCTTCATGTAAAAGTAGTCCAGTTTGTGCACTGTAAGGCCTATTTGCAGGGCGCAGTACAGGAGGAGGGACTGCCAGGAAACTGGCTTTGAAAGCCTTCGTTGTTGCTGCCAACTAAGTGGAGATGCACACAATGACCAAGATTGATTTTTTTGAGGAATGCATGTAATGCACCAGCCTAGCCTTTTTTTCTGCCCAATAATGTGTTGGTTTGTGATACTTATATAACTCTAGGCCCATGCAGATCGGTTTTGATAACTGCCACTGGTGGAGACTTAGTTTTCTCCTATTTTAAAGCATATTCTAAAAGAATAAGGAGTTTTTAAAAAAAAAAAAAAAAAAAAAAAGCAGAGCTTTGCAGGCATTACCATATCTGATTGTCTTACGATATTAGTGGGAAAGAATGAGCTATAGGAATATTTTTACAAGGGGGCAAGGGGGCGGAGGGAGGTGGGAGGGAGCAGGAATTTACTTGCTGTGCTTCTAGTACTGAAACTCTGTCTGGGATTGTCAGTAGTATACTCACTGTTGAACAAAACTACAACTAAAATGTTTGAGACAGGTCTTAAAACCTACACTTCCTCAAATGCTAAGTGTTTCTCCGTTTCTTGTTATCTGCTTTTTCAAGCTCAATTTTTACATATGTGATAAACTGTACTGAAGAGAGTCTGAAAATAACTTCTAGTTCTTCTCTCTCCCATTCATCTCTGTACACAAATGGAGGAAGATAAATGCATGTGTTTACATTCCTTTTCTCTTCCAGCAGCATTGATCAATTAGGCACAGCTGATAGCATTGCCCAGCCCTTCACTGAGAGTTTTGGAGAATGCATGTTTTTAGTCAGGCTGCTGCAGGGAACAAAAGTGATACCACACATCTGTAAGGTACAGTATTACAGTTTGGAAGTATTTGGCATTGGCTACACAATAGGCTTTTATCCTTAACTGTGAATTTTTGATGCTTAAGCCAGATATTTAGCTCTTTGAGTTTTATTTCTGTCACTCATTAGGATTGACATTACACAACACGTTTATATCTCAGCTGTCTTCTACCATATGGTACTGTGGGGTTTACTACTCAACTTGCCAGATTGATGGCGAGAAATGGAGCAAAGAAATTTTTTGAATATATTTCAGTTTGGGAGAGAAGGGGTATAAGATGTGAAAGGGAACTCCTGCTGAAAGTCAAAGAAACATCCCCTTTGCACACATCATCTTGTTTGGACTCCTTCATCAGCCAATGTGACTTCACAGAGAAGCATTCTGTTACATGCCTAAATCCCAGCAGGATCATTTAGAGCTTCTAATCAATGTCAGTTATGAAGTATACTGCTTTTAAGGACTGCTGCATTTGTAGCAGTGGATTACCATTTTTTGGATCATTTATGTTGAAATCTGCTAAAACCACAAAAAATATTAACAGAAATACAAAGTAAAGATAGTATTTTCCAAGTCCAAATGCAAATAAGAGTTGCAGACATTGTGGAAGGGTGGACAGAAATACAGAGAACCGTGCCTCCTCCAAGAAGAGGATTCTTTCCCTGGATGTTGCCCAGCTGATGAATTAATAGCCCCATAACCTTATAGCCAGGCTTCAGTTTTTATCTGACTTGCTGTCCTGGAAGAGGACGTTGGTTTGGATACAGGTATTTTTCTTATGCCTAAACCTTGCTTAGGTTTTTACAGAGATTAAAATTTTGCCCTCTCCCCTTGTCCAGGTTTTAATAATTAATTTAATTAGAAGGGGGTATTAAGCCTCTTCCTCCTCCAGAACTCCTGAAGTCCTAGAGCTTCACTACACTGTTAACAAGATGCTCATCTAAATGCGAGAGGGGAAAAAAAGCTCTTTTCTGACTGGTAAGGCAGTTGTTTACATTTGCTGTGTGAAAAGCCTGTACAGTGCACTACGTTTCCCATAAACAGTGCATTTTCTCTCGTGCACATATTATTTATTCTATTTGTGAATTGTGTACATACAACTATTAATTGGCTCTTACTGAGGCTGGTCAGTCACTTCGGGGATTTGAAGTTGGTTGACCTCGTGAAAGTCACCAGTGTTGTGAACAAGACATCCCTGTTAGCACTGGCTAAATTTGTGTTTCATGTGCTGTTTGTGTGCCTGTAAAGTCTTCCTGGCCCGCTGTTATCTTCATGTCCCTGTGTACAGGGCTGCATCCACCCATCCAAAGTATATGAAATATAAAACACATAAAAGGTGTTGCCTTTAAAACAAAAAAGACTAGATAATTAGCATCTTGAAAACAATTTTTGTCTTCAAATGTCTATTTTTTTTTATTGGGAAGAAATACAGGAGATGAGGTAGAAGGTTTTGAATTCAGTGTTCTTATTCCCTATCAGTTGTTTATTATGCAAAATGTTCTGTCATACTCTGCTCTAGTGAGTTTTTTAAAAGTATTTTTACAAGTCAATAGTGATTTTTCTCATTGAGGTTGATGATAATTTCTAACAGTGTGTTAGTATATTTCCAAATCTGCTAGAATCAGAATTTAAGGATTGTTTATTATATTAATATTCCTTTATGCTGGAATTCACTAGCCCTTTATAAATTCAGAGATGATATGGCAGTGTTGTCACCGAGTCCTGCAGTTGGAAATCCTGCAGTCTAAAGAAAAAAGCTGGATGTGGTGGCTCTCTGCCTGGGACAGGTCCCTCCCGTGGACGCCTGGTCTCCTCAGGGAGTCTAGGTGAGCAGCAGAGCAGGGAGCTGCCTGGAATCTGATAGCACTTCATGCCTTTCATTGTGGAAACAAGTAACAAGCTCTATTTTTGTAACTCTGAATGGTAGTTGAGTCTTACTACTGGGTGTATATTTATCTTACTGCACGTAAAAAAAAAAAATTCTATTCTTCATTATAGAGTGCCTATACAACAGCTCTTACTATGCAGTGTACACTTTTGCTGTACAGTGGTTGGTTGTAGACACACTGAAATAAGTTTTTCAGGACTAGTAACTGTCCCAGTTACTATTATATTGCTAAATACTGTTTTTAACATCTAACTTATATATTGTTTTGCTATTTTCAAGTATTATTTCAGTATTTTCTTAACCTTAAAAATGGTAGTTAATCAGTTTATTAAAAATGATCACGTTTTGGCCAGTACACTTTAAGTGTGTGTTGAAATGTAACTAAAATGTTATAATAAATCTCAGTCACTAAGGAAAAGTTGCTTTTAGTATATGCTCTAGGCTTCACTGGTGAAGTCAGAAAATAACTCAAATTGGATGGGCCTGTAGGATTCGCTTTGGGTCCACCAGGACCCTTCACAGAGCTGGTCCCCAGCCAGTCTGCTCTGTCAACAGAAGTGTCTAAGATCAGTGCAGTGTTACTGACTACTGAAAACAATGATCTAATTGCAGTACTGTTTCTTCTGCTTCTGGAGGAGACAAGCTGAGATATTTTAACAGGATTTGACTACAAGATTAGTCAGCCCTTTTAAAGAATAAGTTTCCATTTTACATAGTTTGATTTACATTATTCAATTTACTTTTGACTTCTTTCATGTTTTTGTAGAAAAAGATTATTAGTCTGAAAGTTCCATCTGGGAGGAGACAACATATCTCACCCATGAAATGCATGTCAAATGAGTTGTATTTGTAGGTGTATATTTAAGTACAAATACACACTTGCGCGTAATTATTAGGCAAAATCTGTTAGGTGGAAGAATTCTGTGATATGGACATGATTTTGACCTTTTTCTCAGAAAAGACATTTTAACAACGTAGTGTGTTAGGAACAGATAAAAATACTTTACAGACCTTCTTTCACTCCCATTTAAAAAAATGGAAGAAAGTCATTCAGATGGACAGTGAATAGTCAGCCTGCCAGGAATCACAGAACAGGAAGAGCTTCAGCCTTTTTCCTTACAAACTAAGGTTTAGTACACAACAGATATTTTTTGATCTGTTTAATTATTAACAGCATTTTCAGCTAGCAGGCTGGTAGGCTGGAATTTTCATAAGCATTTGGTGTTAGCTTAGTAGTGGGAGCAGTGTGAAGTCAAGACCAAATGGTTTTGAAACTCTCCCACACAAGGTCTTTCTCACTCTAAGTGCTTCATTTGGCATGCTGCTGAATGGAGGCGGGGGGAAGAGGTGACCTTGCGAGGAAGGACAGATGGAAGGGCTGAGTTCAGCCTTCACCGGCAGCGGCTGGTGTCAGGCCTCCCGTGTGTCCATGCATGGTAGCTTGCAGGAGCCAGGCTGCTCTTGGGGACGCACAGTGACAGGACAAGAGTCAACGGTCAGGAGGGAGCACGGGGAAATGCCGGTTAGGAAGACAAGACATGAATTCTT
Organism: Fregata magnificens; assembly: GCA_013389945.1. Classification (NCBI taxonomy): domain Eukaryota; kingdom Metazoa; phylum Chordata; class Aves; order Suliformes; family Fregatidae; genus Fregata; species Fregata magnificens. The sequence goes on from WAAD01016067.1 coordinate 55,203, forward strand.
CTTGATGAGAGTTGGTAGGGACCTGGGAACGCGTTGCCTGGAGAAGTTGTGGGATCCTGGAAGAGTGTCAACATTTGTCTGAATAAGGCTGTGGGGAGCCTTGCCTAATGTTGAAGTTAGGCCTGCCTTGAGCAGGATGTTGGACCTCCAAAGGCCCCTTCCAAACAAAAATTTTTTACTTTTGTATTATTTAGTTTTCATTGGGTTTTAATTCTTTATTTTTTTTCCTTAATGCTTGATTTATATTTTAAAAATTGTTCTGGGAATAGTTTGGTCAGTTTTTGACATTTTTTCTGTAGCAAGTTGTTGGGTTTTTTTTAATTAGTGACCACCTAGCTTAATGTCCAAGGTAGGTGTTTTCATTAACTAACATTCTGTGCTTACGTGATTGTTTATCTGTAGGATTCATTCTTGTTCCATAAAACCTAAATGCAGTTAGTAATTTTCTTTAAAAAATAATAAATACTAAATATGTCTCCAGTAGCCTTTTGAGTTGGATCATTTCTTGCAAATATCTAAATCCGTAAATATCTAAAATATCTAAATCCAAAGATCTAAATCCTCTGTCCTAATCACAGTGCAGATGCAAGGAGCTTGACAGCTGCTGCTTTGTACCAGTGCTCTACTTGAATTGCTGTAAGGAGACTGCTGCCATAGACAGACCGTGGCTTTGGCTGACTGGCACACCCTGTTACAGGGCTGTCCCTTAACTACAGTAGCGCTTGCACAGGAGTCTGGTCCTGTTTGCTCCATTAGCATGTCACTTAGTGTGTGTACTGGCCTCTGCACTGGGAGTTAACCTTACCCCACTGGAGATTCACTTGATCTAGAAGAAGAATCAGCTCAGCAGCGCTAACACCCTTCTATGACCCACTGATGCCTACACTTCAAATTAGAGATACCTTTTAATGCAGGTGTCTGTCCATTTGTTCACTGATAATTAAGACTTTTGGATAAAACTGTTCAGTCAGAGTGTCTCGATCCTTGTCATATACTGATTAAACAGCAGTGCTGTGAATGAAAGAAGGGTCATCTAAATCCCGGTATCATTACTTTTTTTATCCTTTAGCTCATACCAGATACTTGAGTTAAATTTGAGCTGTTGGGCTAGAGCTGAAAGGCCCTGTTGTCTTTTTCCAGTTGGCCTTAACAGTTAGAAAATTTTATGCTTACTGAGTGCACTGAATTACTTATGCTTTTGTAAAGTAGCTAACACTGTGTATACCTTAATCAAAACACTGAACTGGAAAATGTAATGTAGCTGTTCTTTGTTATTTGGGGAAAAGGATCGTAGGTATTTTTCATATCTTAGGAATGTATGTGCAGTAAGATTGGTGTGAGAATGAAAATGGGAAGCAGCATTTGTTGATAAGGATGCACCTCAGCCTTGGTCTCTTCCCCCTCGCTGAGGCAGAGGACTAAGAAGAATACAAGGATTAGGAATTATTCATCTTCTAACTAATGTAATAATGCTGTGCTGTCTGAGAATGTCAAAATTGGTTCAAAAACTTAAAAAGAAGGGGAAGTAAATGCAGACAAAGGAAAGAAACAGGCTCAAAGACAACTCCGTTGGTGAAGGCTGTGATTATAATTTCAAGATATCCTTTGATAGGTGCGTGAATCTTAGTTGGATGTGGCTGAAGTGTCAGAAGAGGGTTGAAGGAAAGTTTACAAGGCCAACAGTGTTCACATGTTACTAAGTGGAATGTATGAGTAAAAAAATCAATCCACCCCGCTAGATTTCAGCCTGGCGTACCAATTCTGTTTCTGCTATTGAGGGACAATATCAGTAGTTTGCTTATTAAACAGCTGAGCATTTCCAGAGTAATTGAAAAGCCAAGATGAATAATTTTGCAACCAAAATTCTACCAAGTTCTTCCCTTGCCTCCTTTACATTTAAGCTTGAGTTATAATTTTTTTGTTACAGTAGATTACAGTGGAAATTCATATGAAATAGGATATTCCAATTTCCCATCATTATGGTATTTCTAGGAAAATCACCTTCCTAAACAATGATGCCATGTTTTATTTTATCTGGTGCTTTGCACAGTCTTTAATATGTCTGTGCCTTGCTTATTGTTTGTGCAATAGGCCTACAGTTTTTCTCCCACCTTTTGGGTGCTTTTTCTATAACTGAAAAGAGCACAGGTCCTGCAATTTTCCCTTACATGCTTACAGATAAATTCAGTGCTTAGTAGGGATGGACTGTATGGAATTCACGGCACCCAGAAGTTCCTTGTAATGTTAATGTATGATACTTATATGCCTAAGTATGTATGAAATTACTTACCCTGTTGTCAGCACTCAAGATACCAGTTGGCTTCTTTATGAGTTGGATGAAATCTTTCCCTTCCCTCCCCCAGCATTTTAGGCTTAGGACTGGGGCTCCAGAGCAAGCTTCTGGGAGGAAAGTGATGGACATTAGTGGCTGAAAACTGTCATCAGTTCCTGATAAATCTTCTTTCCTGCTTATGTTACTAGTCAGGTTTTATATTGAAGGTGTGTAAATGCTCTGAGTATGATAGATGCATCGAAACCCCAAAACATTCCTGTTCCCTGTTACCTCTTCTGAGTTTTTCTTTTTGTCAAACTCTTGAAATTGTTGCTTGTTTAACTGCTGCTGGGAAGAAATCATTAAAATGGCTGGTGTCAGCAACAGTAGTCAGTAGTTGTTTTGACATCCCACCCCACCCCACCCCCCCAGCATTTTCTCCGGCCTTCTTGGTTTTATTTTAAATCTTCAGAAAAATACAAAGAAATAATTTTCTCCAGTCTGGCCATGCGTTTCAGGGAGTTTAAATAATCAAAAAAGATGGCACAAGGTGGCAAGCAGGGAAGCATGCAGAAATTATCTGCCCTCATCTTTATAGCATGGTTGTTCCGGGCAGACTAAAAAGTTGTTGCTTAATGTAAAAACCAAATGAACAACACCTCCATCCCAGAATGTAGTACGTTTTTGTAAATGTGTTTGCAGTTATAACAATACTTTCCAGAATCTTTTCCAAGAGAATTTGTGGACATGATAATCATGATGCTTATGATGGTAAGGTTATTAAAATTTGCTAAGGAAACTGTCTTTGAGCACAAACTGAAGTTGTGGGGTGTTAACTTTGTGGGCTTTTATACCTAATGATAGACATACATTAAATAGCATGTATTTTATTAGTAATACATGCCTAATTGCTGGAGACCACTGGAAAAATTGGGAACAGAGGCAGAAGAAAATATTTTGTTCCTTTCTTACACAAACATAATTTTTAATTCGTTGTAAATGCAGCTTTGCCTTAGACTTTCACAAATATTTTCTTGAATGCTAAAAGCAAGGTCTTAACAGCTTGATCAAAGTTCTTGTTTGACTGATTTCTATGGTTTTATCTTAGTTTTTGCCTCTAGATTCTTAGCTGGACAGCGTTATGTTTATTTGGTCTAATTGTTTTATGAAAACAGGTCACGATTTCCTTCCACCTAGATTCACTTCTCTATCACGGGCTGATATGATCAACCTCTGGGATGGTGGAAAAAGAGACAAGTGATCAGGATGCTTGTCTGGTTCGGAGAGTTTTGTTTTATTAGAGTAGAGCGTGCCAGCATTGCCACAGACCAGGCACAGTGGAGCTTGCCGCAATTTTCAACCATATGAGGATTGTTGCGGGGGGGCACGGGACGGGGGACGGGATGATGACGACACAACAGGGAAGTGTACTGAATTTATTTTGAGTTTTTTATTCTTATGTTTACTCCTTGAGAGATTTGGAAGGTTCTTTTATCATCAGCTAATTGTCAAAAACAAATGAATCTTTGAAAGAATACTGGTATGTGTTTAATGAAAGCAATTGATCTACCATTTTCAGGCATGCTTCCTTGTTGTTTGTTTTATTTGAAGATTACTTTGTAGTCTTGTTCAAAGACCACCTACTTCTTATCATAAGGTAAATTGCAAAGTTTTTCTTATTTTTATACTGGCACCATGATAAAAATTTATGTAGCCCTTATGAACCATATACAACACTACTAAGATTTCTAGTTACCATTGAGTAAAAGCTCCGTTCAGATATCATGACTGGATAATTTTTATTTGGTAAGTGGTTTTGATTCAGTTGATTCATAAATAGTATATGCCAGGTCTTTCAACCGAATTAGGTGAGCTAGTAATTTATGGGAAAATATTCTATTCGATTTGCGGAATAGAAATCTGCTCAGCACCTGGAACAGTGATAGGATGTGGCCTTTGTTTGGATGGTGGATGAATTAGTTCTCTGTGGAACCTCTAATTGGAATCCCAAAGTAACCTTTTCAGTAAAGTTTCTGTTAAAGATGAGTTTACATCTGGAGAATACAGGCTAGTCCTTAGGCCTTCAGTGGGAATGCATTTGATGAGAGCGTACAAGTAGTTTTATCCACATGGAAAAGACTGCATCTGCAGAGAAGTACAGTTCTCTGGTAGCACATGGGGCAATGCTTCTTTGTTTCTTATCTGGTGGATCTTGTATTGACTAGTGGCAAAATAAAGACTGATAATATCAGATGGGAATCATATGGTCCCAGCACCTGGAGTACTTATTTTGGCTGTCCTTCTCCTTCATGCTGTACCCCTCTCTGATGGCCAAGCAGGTGGTGGCTGAAGGAGTAGGGAAAGGTGTCTTCTCCACCAAGGTACCTGGGATGTCCGCAGCAGCCAGTACATTTCACTGCATTTCCTTCTAACATCAATCTCTCTCACTCTAACTAGTTCCTGGTAAGATAATTGCCCTTTAAGGCCTACTGTGCCAAGCCCCTGTAAAATCTGTTGTGTCAATAATCTGCTTTAACTCAGTTAAATATTTACGCATTCTTGCCGATATTACATACTTAGAATGAGCTATTCTGTTCTTTTGGGTCACTGGGAAGCTGAAGGTTTGTAAATAGGACTCAGCACAGCAGCCAGTAACATCCTTGGAGTTCAGAATACCGTGTTAACAATACGCCAGTTACAGAAAAGTAGGAATTTTTACTTAGGTTTTGACTGCTCTTGGAAGCTGTAGGAAAACTTACAATATTCCTTTTAAAATTCCTCATTTATATACTCTTTATCAGTTTTTTTTTGTCCTGCTGCAAAGATAGCCAAATTATGATATTCGTAGAAGTACTATAACATATAAGAGATTTTTTCCTTGAAAAATGTTTTAATTTGTACAAAAACAAAGCTATCATTTTGATCTTTCTAAGGCGCTTTATACATAGAAAGTAGAGGATTTCTGTTTTGTTACCCCTAGATATGAGTCGTCACAACGGTAATCTAAGCATGCCTGTGCTTCTTTGTTGGTTATTCATTAACTGTCAGGATACTTTCTGATACATTTGCCCGCTACATTTTTATTGGTGTATTTTATTTCCCTTTTATAATCACAGTTATGAGGAATTCACAGACTGGAAAATCTTGATAATTTTTTGTTTCTTCACTTAACATTTAATAAGGCCTTTGCAGTTAGTTTAAAATTCAACACCGTATTAAAATGTATTATTCCACTGTGTTCCAAGGATCAGTGTCACAAAGATTTAGCAGTTTTCCTCTTCAGGACTCCCCAGCGTAATCTCACTTTCTTACTAGAAACAAATCTGATGTGGTATTTTCTTTCCAGCAAGCTTTGTCTTTAAAGGCCTGCAGCATTGTTATTTATCCCATTACTTTTTTTTTTCCCCTCATTGTACTAATCTCGTCCCTTCATCCAAGTTGGCTCCCTGTCTTAGCCTAGGGTTCTTTCTGGCAACATCAGGCGATTGAGTCCTTACGCTTAACAGTGGAGTTCCAGGCAGCTTGCCAACAATATCCAAACTAATGTTTCTCCATGTCATGGGGCCTGATGCAGAAGAAATGTGGAACCACAGGTGGGCATTTGGTAGCAAATCTGAAGCATAATTTTGACATCTTCTACATCGTTCTCAAATACGTTTTTATCTTTAAGGAACATTTCTGTGATTGAAACTCGCTGCTTTGATATTCAAACAGATGAGTCTGATGGCACTGTAAGGTATCTTAGAGTAAATGGTTACCCATTAGAATTACTGATTAGCTGTACTGAGGCACATATGCTGTAGTACTGAAACAGAGGAAAAATGCCCAGCATTTCTCTGACCCTGACACGTAGGTGAAAGGAAATGAAATACTAAGTTTTGTCATATGTGTCAAGTGCTCTAAGCACCGCAGCTGGAGGCAGGATGATGACAGAATCCATTTGTGTCCATTGTCATCATGAACTGGAAACGGACTCAGTCTCCATGAACCTATAGAGATAGTTCCCTTTCCCAGAAAAATCTGGGCTACTACTGCTCATTTTCTATTGCTGGTTGGTAGACCATGAGCTCTAGCTAGCTTTTTCAGATTTTTTTTTTAATTTTTATTTTTAATTCTGTTAGATCACATTGGACCTAGTCACTAGGCCTGACATGTTCTCTGGCTGCCAAGCTCTGACCAGCTGCAAAGATAGCTCTAGGGTCATCGTTCCCATGTTAATGATAGTGCCTTTTGATTTTAGACAAAATGTGGTTTTTGTTTTGTTTTGTGTGTGTGCTTGTTTTTTCTGTATGCAGGCCCAGTTACAAGTCCAGGGAGGTTGGATATGGACTAAAGACATGAGTCCCAGAAAAACTGAGGCCAGTAAAGGTACTTGCTAAAGTTGATAAACTGATCAGTCCTTGAGCACAGAGGGAGTGGGAAGCAGAGGTCCACCTGGGAAAGTCTGCCTCCCTTTTTACAGCTTGGTCTTACCGAGTTTCAAGGCATCAGCAAATTGATTTGTACACAAGTATCAAAACAATATCTATCTTAAAATTGAAGTAGTCACTGTTGCTATAAGGCACCTGAAAATCCAAGAAAAGAAGTAATTCTTACAGGTCTTCTGCCTGTTCCTGCTACATCTGAATTTGACAATGGATTGTTGAATAAATGGAGACTAATCTCTCTCTCTGCAAAGTTTTTATGATTGTAGCTTCCCTGCAATTTGCACCCCTTAACATATTTATCCACCAAATACTCTTATGAAGTAGAGAAGTGCTGTTATCTCAGTCTTACACATTGAAAAGTGATTTGTGCAAGGTCGCATGAGCAGTTTATGGCTGAGCAGAGCTGAACAAGTTGTTCAAGGCCCAGGCTAGAGGGGTAAGTATTGGACAGCTTTTCTTAAATGAAAGAATTCAAATGAAAACCCATTTCCAGTTAAATTGAATAAGATTGCATTCATTACAGAAGTAAACATTATTTCTGTGCACAGTTTGAACTACAGCTCAGATTATTATATGATGGGCTATTTAATATTGGTTTAAAATTGGTGGAAAGTGATACCAAAATTGAATATTCCTGCATAGCACCAAAATTTTCTAGCGAACAGCAATCATCCAAATTGAGTAGAATATAAAATATTGACAGCTGTCTTGGTCTGTAGGTGCGTACTTAATATTCTAACTATAATATTGACTTTTTCTTATTTCTCCATAAAGCTTTTTGATCTCTATTTGAGAATCATTAGTGCATCAGTAGCTAGGCATTGCAGACAGAGCCTGTGCAACGGTTTATACTTGGTTTACTTATGTGAAGCTCATGAGGTATCTGTTGTTCGGTATAAACTGGAATATGCAGATATTTATTTTCTTGTTTGGCGTAGGTTTTAGTTCTCTTTAAGTTTGTATCATAGATTTCAGATGCATTTATGTTGGAATTATTTTGATTTAGGTCACAATTTTTTAGTTAGTTTGGATTTTGTAATTGTTGAATTTGCACAAATAACTTCTTTTTGAAGTTTGTGTAATGTTTAGATTGTTGCTACAGAACAATCAGATTGTGTGGTGAAAGTTATGGTAATGCAGTCTGTTTTGCAAAATGAAGGTAATTAAATTCACCTCTATTTTTAAGTGTCAATTTAGCGTTACTGCAGTGTCGTTTGTAACACCATGTTAGAACTGCTTAATCCAGAAAACATCCTCATGTAAAAAGAATTGTGAAATGGCTCAGTATATCTGCTTAATTTCATCAGGAGTCTGAAGGAGCTTTAAAGACATTTTTTGTCAACTGTGAGCGTTATCTGTAAAATAAAACTCTCAAAGTGCTGTCTAGATTGTCTCTTTAGAAACCCTTCTTGGGTTTAGCTGACAAATTATGATAGATGAAATATGATATGTCAACTGGCAACTTTCTTCCCTTCTCTAGGTAGCTAGTGGTTACCCTTACAAAAATCAGCATTTGGCATTGGCTGCCATCCAGTCATGCTTGAAATACTAGGAAATAGAAAATAACTGCCACAGTGCAGTTGAATTATTCTGATGGCTTGTTTTGAATTTGCTGAAGAAAGAGATGAGTCAGAGATTGCTTTGAGGCTGCAGGTTTCAAAAACACTAAAATAAACTCGAGTAAAGATGACTTGAAAATGCACAGGGTCCGTTTTCCGTGCACGGTACAGCTGGAGTTCTGTGCCCCAGGGGTGCTTTCAGAATCCCTTTCAGGTGGCATCTGAGAAACCACAAGTGATCACTTAAATACACAAAGGTATTTTTTGTTGTGTATAAACAAAGCAGTGTGTATTAACACTGAAAATTCTTGCTTTCTGGCCTCAACTGCAAAATACTAGATCAGAAAAGACTTGACCAAGAGTCTGTTGTCAACAAGACTGAACATTATTTACCTGTTTTTGGAATTTGGCGCTAGGTTCATTGGTATGTTCCCCAAGTTGAGCTACAGAGAGCATTGTTCCTTCTTGTTTTTATAAATAAGTCCAAATGCCTCAAGATAGTAAAGTTCCTGATGTATATTGAGAACAAAGTTAGTTTTTCTTCGAACCTGGGCATTTGGAAAAGCTGTTGCTGTGGTAGCCTTGTAAAAACAATTCAGATGTCTGCCACAAGTAGTCTCTGACATTGGAGAGCCCTAGTTACACCAGGGTAAGCAAACTCATGTGTCTCTACTCAGGAGATTAAACTCACAGGGGTCAAAGCATTCCAGAACTGTGAGCAGATTTCTTGCTTTCGTTTCTCTCATAATTGTGTGCATTTATGAGATACTTGCATTATTTTTCTTTNTGGATTTAAAATAGATGACACGAGAAACTTAGTTCTATCATTTAACTGAAATTAACTGAGTAAAAATAATGGAAATTAACTTTGGTTAAGATTTGCAAATCTAAACCCATTTTCCATCTACATCTTGAATTGTAGGACTTGTTATGTTGTTATGAGCTATGCAGTGATTGTAGACACCCTGCTATTTGCAAGTTTTTGGCTGTTTTCTTAGCATACAAATTCAGGCTGTCTGTAGCTTATTTGGGGTAGTTACTTGCACTAGTTAGACTTTCCTTTGCTGCGAAGCATGTGAGAAAACTAGCTGAGTGGGAATTGTCCACTGAGTACTTCTTTAGTTCTTGGCTACAATCGACATTTGTATCATTCCTTAGAAAAAAACCATACCAAACACTTTCTGATTTGTTATGAATCAGTATTTCTGTGCCTGGAAAAATCTGTATGATGGGGAAGCATTTTTGATACTATAATGCCATATACTAATTAGCTCAGACATTTGGTTTTTGCATTCTAATAGCATATCACATTTAGTACAGCAGCTAAGAATGTGATGTTACAATTGAATTGCATTGAATCGGTTTAGTGTGTGTATTTATGTAAAATTTAGTTTCATAGAAATTGAAGTGAGCACGTTTATCATATATATATTTACACACACAACCCCATCATAGGCTTCCTGCGTGGTGTTTTCCATACAATAGTCTTCAACACGTACTTAGCCCATATAGCACTTAAGTTAAAAGTGAGCTTGGGGGGTTACGCCAGTCTGACAACTGTCAAATGACACAGTTGAAAACTATTGGGTTAAGGTTGTTTCAGACCTATTTAAATTTAATACCAGACTTTAGACAAATGCTTTCATAACAGGAAAAAATGGATACATGATGGCTTAAATCTTCTTTCTATAAAATTATATGTTTCTCTGAGGATAGTTGTAATTGAATTATAGAATGCCTTGTGGTTAGAGAAATATGAAGGGAAGCAGAGAGACTCTTTCACAAACCTTAATGTGGAAGACACACCCTATAATTCAGCTATATGAAGCCCTTAGCAATCGTATAATTATACTATAAATGCAGTTTGGGAGGAATGAAAAGCAGCATTTATTTAAAACATTAAGAAAAATTACTTCATTGTATGAGAGATACTTTTTTGTATGTGTTATTCAATGAAGTCTGTCTTTTGTGCCCATCTAACACGCTTCCCTCCATCTTTGTCACAATGCAGTTGTCTGTTGGTATAAACCTTCTAATGTGCAGGGAGGAGATCTGCATTTGGGAGCTGTAGTAGAATCCAGACACCAAAGGGAGGACGGTGCTAAGAGAACTGAGTCTCTCTTTCTGCCACAGACAATAGAGTTGGAGTTTTCTGTTTGCCTTTGTAAGGTTTGGTACGACTAGCTGAAGAGAAAACTGGGAAGTTGATGCTAACTCTCCTCTTGTGTAACACAAGTGAATTACCAGAGAGGCAAGGAGAATTGTTTGTGGACATTCTGTGTTGAAATTCTTTTAAAGAATTGTTGCCTGTTCTAGAGCTTCACCTCAAATCATTTTATTTTCTCAGAAAGGAGTCCGAGAAATATTAATTAACTAAATGAATACAAGTTACAAACCAAGAAATGTATTTGGCAACTGGATATCAAGGTGATTGTTAAATTAAAATCAAGATGTCAGTAAGTAAATAAGTAGACAGTATTTATGATTTATATAGGGGCAGTGCTGACTCTTAAGATCTGGAGATAGCTTAGAATATTTGCAGCATTCTTAGTGCAGTTTGAACATCCCTGAAATATCTTATGTGTGAACTTTCCCAAGAGTGAGTGACTTGATGGCTTTGTGTTGCATTGCACCTGTCTTTTCCAAAACCCACATCTGAGGTTTCTTTAATAGGCACCTGTATGAATATTACAACTACAGCATCCAGAAGCTGTAAATAGCGGATGAAGTGGTGCAGTGGAACTATAGAAGAGCTTTTCAAAGCTCACATAGGAGGATTGTCCTGGTGCTAAGAACAGAAGACCTGAATCCCGTGTCCTTTGCCTGATCGTGAAAAATTTCTTTCTGTAGTCTTGTGCAATAACAGAGTTCTGCTGTTATTTCTGGAAGGGATCAAGCTGTGGATTTTGAGTGGAAGGGTTCTTGTTTGGTTTTCAGTTTAACACAGCATTAAGGAGGTTGTTATTCCGTAATACATACAGTATTATGGCCTTACCGAAAGGAGATTGCAAAGATAAAAGGACCTAATTTCCTATCTCATAGCCTTACAAACAATACTAAAACTGTAAGAAAGCAGCTGAGCTAGCGATCTGATTTAGCAGCCCTAACAGCTAACCTGGGCAGAAGGGAAATCATCAGAAAAAGCAGACAGGAGTCTAGTAAGCATACCACAGGAAATGATACCCATGCAGCTCCAGGAGCTGAGACACCTCCGTGGTTCTCCTAATGGAAAGCTTC
>WAAD01016068.1:15486-74662 GCA_013389945.1 Fregata magnificens
GAGCGGGCCCGCCGCGGTGTCTCCTCGCGTCCCCCCTCCCCGGAGCCCGGGGTGGTGGGGGACCAGCCACGGCGGGGCCCTTCCCGCGGGCTCCTTGCCGAAGTGGCAGCGGGGATCGCGCTTTATCCCCTTCACGCCCCGAAGCGGGCTCTGGCTGCCTTGAAAGGGGGATTGTGCTTTCAGGCCTCGGCAGCGTTGAAGGAAGGACATGCCACTCCGACGGAGCTCTGCCAGAGGTGCCTTTCCCTCATCAAAAGCACCAAGTTTCTTAATGCTTACATTACCGTAGCGGAAGAAACTGCTTTGAAGCAGGCTGAAGAATCAGAGAAAAGATACAGAAGAGGTATGTTTGCTCCTACTTGATTTAGTCCTTAAAAAGCTGTTGTGAAGGAGCGCTTGTGTTAGACGAAGCACGTTTTCTTTTTAAAGGAGGTGTACGCGCTACTTGTTTGACTATTAGGGGATGCGGCTTGCGGTTGAAGCTTCTGTGGGTGCACACTCGTGGGTGTATGCTTGGCACCCAGCAGCGTATTCAGTTCAAAAATCAGAGGCAAAACCTGGACCAAACCAGGCGCTGCAGATTAAATAGGCTCCATGCTCCTTGAACAGCACTGCTACTGGTTGCCTCTTCTTTCCCCTGGCAGTTTATTTTGAACTGGTAGCCAACAGTTACCACAAACAGGAAGATGCAGTGGTCTTTTGCAGGCCTGTTGGCTGGGGTAGACAAACATCTGGCTCAGCCTATCAGGCTTTCAATTAAGAAAGCAAATGAGAAAAAAGCAATTAATTGCAGTTATTGGTTGGTGAAGAGAACAGCATTCAGTCCTGTTATCTGCAACATTTAGAGGCTGACCATCCTCATTTTCCTTTGCATTTCCCAAAAAACAGAAAAGGGAAATTTTTACCTAATAGGGTGCTTTTTTTCCTTCCTGGGTGACACTTGGTGTCCTCTGGCAGCTTAAGAAAATTGCCAGCCAGAGTGTTTTGCTTCCTGACATAGGCCTTTTAATTTTAATTTTTTTTTGCTGGATGGTGGATAATTGATCACTTAGGGAAGATTTTCTTTGCTTCAGTAATTTTTTTTAGATTGTATCTACTGTGTGTGTCAGGTAGGCAGAATTTATGGCTCCCAGCTTAGGGAGGGAGTAGATTTAGGCAGCACCTATGGCTGAAATAACCATTATGTGGTCACATTTCAAGAGGTAAGCACTCCTTCAGGATAGCTAACCTATATGAAAGCAGCTGCCCGTCTTGCGGGCTTAGACGCATTTACAGAGCTCTGCTCTGTGGGGCCAGGTCTGGTTTGGGCAGAATGCTCAATGCTAGAGTTAGAATGGAAGATGGCTCTTGAAAATGTAACAGACAACCATCAAATGCTAAGTGGATAGCATTCTTGCTTCCAAAAAACACCCAAAGGGACATGTAAAATAAACTGTAATTGATAAGACTGTACATATAGTACACTTTGCTTTAATCTCTGTTGTCTTTGCAATAATTTCTGATGCAGGTCAGCCGCTGGGTGTTTTAGATGGAATTCCTATTGCAGTAAAAGACAACTTTAATACAGCTGGCATCGAGACAACATGTGCATCAAACATGCTAAAAGGTACAGTAGAGCTTTTAAAGTAAAATCAGATCTCCTTTCAGAGCTGTTGCTCTTCTCTTTAGAGAGTTTATGGAGTGGAGTCTTCCAGAAATCTAAATATTTTCAAAAAATGAGCTGAACTCATTTGAGAATCAGATTATCTAATTTAGATTTTCTAATTTCTTCTGCCAAGCTCATCTGGTATTACAGATGCATCTTTTTCTTGTGTAAGCACATTATCTCCTTTATTGATATAGTTATATGCTTTTAACAATGCAATGTTTATTATAGCCTGTAATAAACTAAATAGCCTATAATAGCCTGTAATAAACTAAATAAACTAAAATAGAATTGTTCTATAGTTTGCATTTTGCTTCACGTTACTTTTAGGTCTACAGCAGAGCAGTCAGTATTGTTCTGTCTAGCAAAATCCAAAGACAGGTTTTGGTTTCTGGGGGGGTTTTTTTGTTGTTGTTCATAATTGTTGACTTAAGTCGTTTTTTCATATTGCTGTAGGAAGAGTAGACATTAACAATTCTTTTTTCTATATTCCTGATATACAAACACGTTCTATAAGGCTTTTATAATTTTTTGAAATTTCCTAAGCTCATTGTTTCTGTTAACATGCCATGAACGTTTTCAAGGCATTAGAATGTTTTCATAGTAAAAGCAAAAGTACAAAACACTTCTTATATCTGTTTTTGTTCTGCACAAAGTAAAACTGAAAACTTTTGTGGAAGATAGCTCAAGTAAATTAGCAGAACCCTAATCTGATTATGGGGGTTTTTAATAGCAGAAGAAACAAAATATGACTTTGCCATTTTGAAAAGTGTTCTATTAACCTGAGATGCTTTTCCTTAAAGCACATTCTCAGACCCGTTGTGGTTGATTGCAGTGTCATGGCTGAGAGTGTTAGGAGTGTTGTCGTCGTCATTGTTCTCGTTGAGGGTTGGGGTGGAGAAACCCCTGTCAATATTCACAAAAGGAATTGGTTGCTACCTGGATCTCCTGTAAGTGTCATGATTCTCATGCTAGTTTATGTAAGGTCTAAGTGGTCAAGGGTGCACGCATTTGATCACAGGCTCCTTTATCTCATGGTAATGGGAGATAATTCAAGATAGCTTAGCACTTTTCTGTAAAAAGCCATTTCTCATTTCTTCTAATTTTAGACGGTTCCTGCAAATTGGCTGAAAGCAGTAATTTGCTACCCTTGTGGTGACTTGTTTATGTGAAGTCTTAGCTCCACACTCTAGAAATATATAATCCAGAATTACTGGGTTGTAAGTTGTGGAGGGAAAAAAAAGGCATTGCAAACAAAACAGCATTTGGTTTACTTTTGCTAAATTTTGGAAATTACTCTTGTTAACTTGAAGCAAAATTTTGGCACTGTGAACTGACAGTTCTTATGCGTAAATAATGACAACTTTGAAGTGTTCGGAGTGGCTGCTTCTAAAAATCAACTGTGTCTCACAAATCACTCTTAATTGTTCTGATTGTTTTCAGGTTATATTTCTCCTTACAATGCTACAGTAGTTCAGAAATTACTGGATCAGGGAGCTGTGCTTTTAGGAAAAACAAACCTAGATGAATTTGCAATGGGGTGAGTGATATTTATTATTTTTAATGTGTGATTGCACATGACATAGAATATACACCATCTGTTCCGATCTATGTGTAATCCTTAACTCCTCTTTCTGTGAGGTTAGAAAATAATGAATATTTACCCATGAAGAGTATATAAAGTTGCATGAATTTCTCCCTGAGCATTTATACTGTTGTGTAAATGATATAAATGCTGAGTTTTATGAACATAGTGTTGGACTATAGCTGTGTTTGAGGGGGAAGAAGCAGTACAGGCTTTGCAGAAGGCCAAGGACAAGCAGACTTCTTCCAGATCCAGTAGGGTGTTAGTAGAATTGGTTACACCACCAGTTAATTGCTGCCTTTTTCTCTCTCCTTACCGGTGGTTTTTGCCCTTAGCTAATTATTATCATGACCCCAATGGCAGCCACTGCCTCTGCTGGTCAGCCACTGGAGTAATTTGTACAAGTACTCCCTGATTTGCTGCAAACAGGCTAATCTAGATCAACGCTTTAAATTGCCTAAGCTAATGCTGGTGACTTTTTGTCGGGAGCATGTTGGAGAACGCTCTCACAAATTGATTCTCCAGCAAATCAGTGAAGGCAGCCAAGCTGTAGGAGGGAACAGCACTGAGCCGTTAGGGATGGGATTCTCTGTCATCACAACTGCTGGGTCTGGAAAGGAATGTCTGGGACTAGCTACCTATGAGAAACAATAAGTATTGTGTTTTGGTTTTGTTTTTATCTTACCTGAAGCAAAAACAGAGGTTTGATGGGGAGTTCACATGGGTGGGGTGGAAATACTTTGACTGTATTGTTTCGGATAAAGTAATTTCTGTGTCAAAGACACCCTCTTCAGAGGAAGAGCAGGGAAAAAGTACGGAAGAAAAAACTGGTTATGCATTATTACAGCTGGTCTAAGCTCATTAAAGCACAGGATACTCCTTAAAAGGCTTATCCCACCGCTGGCCTCTCATCTCTGGTCTGTGTGTTTGCATGGTCCCTTATACTAGCAGCAACATGGCTGCACCATGAGCGTGATCAGGGAGCTGATCCAGCTCAAAAGTAATGTCTCAATAAGGTTAGTTTTCAACTGCTGTGTCAGCTGCCCACTCTGTCTGATGATTTGGCTAATGACACTGGCACCCTGGAGTCAGGGGGAACATGGGGTGGAGGTTGTGAGGAAGGAGGAAAGTACCCCTCGCTCCCACTTCTGGTGGCAGGTCACACTTAGGTGACCACAAGCTGACTGAAACCAGTTTCTGAGAAGCCAGTCTAGCACACTGAAGCAGCAAACTGTGGCCTCAGGAGAGGGCTACAGAGTGAGTAATAGTGTGTCATTTACAGAGAAGTGCTTGTTCCTGCTGTTGCAGGGCTTTTCCCCCGCCCTCTAGCAGCATGGTTTTCCGCAAGACTGTGGTCATCTTTTTTTGCCTTTTCCAAATGGTTAGGAAACCAGAAGACCTTTGTTTTGAAGCAGATGCGCAGCTTTACTGTTACATAGCTTAAATCAGTTTTATATTTTTGTGATTACATTCTTTTCAGTGGCATTAGCAGAAGTTAGAAAGAGGTACGAGTTCAGGTTCTGTGTCAGAAAGGGATGAAGATTTATAAACTTTACAATTGTGTAACACTGTTGAAGCTGACTGCACAAGATTTACGTATACCAGTCATTTTGTGTTGAAATTGAATTTGCTAGGATGAAAGATGAGGAATTGGATAAAGAAAAAAAACTTGGTGAATGCAGTGTGTCATCTGTCACTTCTGTCTGTATTTGTCCTGTCTGACTATCTGACTATCTTAGATCTGGGAGTACGGATGGGGTATTTGGACCAGTCAGAAATCCCTGGAGTTATTCAAGACAGTACAAGGAAAAATCTGCCCCAAAATCCCATTCTGAGGATGAAGAGTCTAACTGGGTAATAACGGGAGGGAGCTCAGGAGGCAGTGCGGCTGCTGTGTCATCTTTCACATGTTTTGCGTAAGAGGCTTTTTAAAATTGTTTTTTATTAAAAGTCTCAAAATGTGTTGGAAGGTTTTAATTTTATAATTTTCTCATAATCTAGTTTGAAATGGGAGGGTTATTTGCACTGGCATGCAAGAATTTATTTCAGCATCCCTGGTTTATTCGTGGCATATCATGAAGCCAGAATGAATGCATGTAGGCAAATTTAGGCTTATTAATTTCGGGTGTTATTCAGTGTACTGATATGACCACTTTGCACTGTGTGAAATAAAATGATAATCATAGAATCATAGAATCATTAAGGTTGGAAAAGACCTCTAAGATCATCAAGTCCAACCATCAACTAACACCACCATGACTCCTAAACCAGGCCCTGGAGTGCCACGTCTACACCTTTTTTGAACGCCTCCAGGGCTGACGACTCCACCACCTCTCTGGGCAGCCTGTTCCAATGCCTAACCACTCTTTCAGTAAAGAAATTCTTCCTGATGTCCAATCTAAACCTCCCCTGACGCAACGGCAGTAAAGGAACAACAGTTTTGTTGTTATTCCCACATACTCTCTTAAAAATAACATGGGGTTTGTGACACATCCTCAGTAAGTGCATTATACAAATACACGCTGAAAATGTAATTCAGCAAACAAGGAGATCCCTTAATTTATAACAGTATAATAATCTTTCCTTCCCTCCTTTGTTTTTATAGCAGAGTTATGTAATAATACGTGAGATTTGGAATCTAAAAGCTTTCAAATCCCTGACTTAACAAAAGGATACACAGATACTTACAAACTTGTCTGTTTTAAAAAGTTAGAGGACAGTTTTAGTTCTTTGTGCATGTTTTGTTTTTTTTTTTTTTAAGGAACTTAAACAAGCCAGAATTTTTTTTACAATAATTGTTATCTGCATGGAATAGCAACGTAGTATTTAACAAATCAGTTGTCTGTACTATCTTCCCCATCCAACTGTTAAAAGAAATCTGATCCTTAAAGTTTTTAGAGTTTAGTTTAGATCCTGCAGTTTTTAGAGCTACATAGTAGAACACACTTTATAGAAGATTATTTCAGTTGTGCTCTTAACTGGAAGGAGTTTAAGAATGCTCTTTAGTTACTGTGTCCTTGTTTACACATAGACTATATTATAAGCATCTATTGTTAAAATATTTTTTGCTAATGTTGGTTACAGCTTTTTTAAAAAAAATATTATGTTTTTATATACAAAACCCAATTTATTTTATGATTTTTTCTAAATGGTACCTCTCTTCATCTCATTGCCCTTTGCTAGGATGTAGTCTACTCAACATTTTAATACTGTTGAAACTGAACTCAGCGCAGCCATTCCCAAGGACTGCTGGTCCTTGTCCTCAGCCAGAATGGGCTAATCCTGATAGGGTCTGGCACCTTCTCTTACATTGCTGGGCGTGCTGAACTCCCATTTTACACTGCTCAGCACTTTGTCAGATCAGGGAGATTTTTCATCCAGCTATTTTATTGCCTATAATCTATTGTATATCCACTCTATTAGTTACTTTCAAGCATCAGGAATGCTGCCAGTCTTTGTCTCTTCAATTTGAGATTTGGATATATAGAAATGCTACAAAATTGAGGATGCTTTATATCAACACAAAAGCTTTGAAAAAATTCCACTTCAGCAAAGCCAATTGAATTGGTTCAGCCATCTCAGAAACAGATGCCTATGGGAAAAGTCACATTTACCACTTCAATAAAAATAATACCTCCTTCTGAAGTTTAATTTATTTTTGGCAAAGATTTGGATGAAAGCAATTTTATTTTTTAAATGGTGCTTGAGTTAAAATTATTAAAGACAAGAAGAGCAGGTTTCATTTCAATATGAATTTCTAATTCCATTACAATTTTTGAAATAAAAATTTCAATTTAGAAAGAACAAGGTTTCACCTGTGAAAGAAAAAAAAAGAAGTCAACTTAAAAAATTTTTTTTAAATACTGTGTCCTAAAATTGTACCTAGGCTACTATAGACTGAGAGTTCTGATGCTATGCTTTGTAGGTTTGGAAACAGGAAAAACATCCTAGACTTTGAAAAATATGCTCTCTTATTGGGGCAAGAAAGAAGTATGCTATTTGTATATTGGAAGATGCTGCTGAATAAGATACCAATGTCTGAAAATCGTATGCTAAATCACGAGGCATATCTTTCGGAGTCCCCAGAATTGGAACAGACCAACAGAGAAGGCGGAAATAGATATGTAGAGCCATATTCAGATGGCCTGAATTCTACCTATCTACCTCTGTTTTGTGAAGAGAACTGTGCTGTCCTGGTGGCTAATTCAGAGTCCCTAAGAAAAATAAGAGAACAGGTAAAAAATAGCAGACATAGGGAGCAGACTGAAATTTCGGTTGTGTGATTATGACTTCTAATCTGGAAGAATTCACACATTTTTAAATCCGTGTATCTTAAAGCCATACATTTTTATTATTTGGAAACGTTTGGAATTATTTTACTAATGATAATCCTTTTGAAACCATAGAGCCTTAGGGTCAGACACAGGAGGATCTACCCGAAACCCTGCTGCTCACTGTGGTGTAGTAGGTTTAAAGCCAACATATGGACTGATCTCTCGCCATGGTCTCATTCCTCTAGTGAACTCCATGGATGTGCCAGGAATCTTAACCAGATGTGTGGATGACGCAGCAGTTGTGTTAGGTATTACTACAACATATGTCTTTGTGTACAACATATCTTTGTTTACAACATTGTCTCAAAACAAATTGAATTCTGGCTACCCAATGTACATTTTCCTGTTCTTCATATGTCGTGTCATATTTCAGGTTCACTTGCTGGACATGATCCTAAAGACTCTACCACAATTCAGGACAACTTTAAGCCATTTGAGCTACCTGATTTGACTGATGTCAGCAAGCTCTCGATAGGAATTCCAAAGGTAACATCTAAATCCTGTCAACAGTTGTGGACAGGAACAGCAAATAGGACACATAACAAAAAAATATTTGTGTCTTGCCCACCACCTCCCAGTCTCTCATGATTTAAAACAGTGAAGACAGTACAAGCAGCTCCTGGGAAAGAGCAGTATGCACAGAATTGCCTGTGCAGGCGATTCGGAGTGAGCATATGCTAATGCTTCATCTAAAACATTTTGTGGTTGTTGTGGGAAGCACTGTTGGGATGTTCCAAGGGAAACGGGGAACTTCAGTTCTTGGTTCTCTTGGTTGCTCTTTCATCAGTCACCTGTATAACCTCAAACAAGTTGCTCTTAGTGCCTTCTGACACAGTGAGGTTAGTACTGGTTTGTGCAGTGCTTTGAGATACTTGTCTAAATGGCACTGTTAATATGAAGCAGTATTTTAAAGGTAGGCGAGTGGCACAAAGAGCTGTGATTCGCAAAGCCCTTAATAAGGATTGAAAGACAACTGTAATCTAGCTTCTGATGTATGCGATTCAGTCATGTTTGTAACTGTAAGGATACTTGCAATTTAGGCACAACATTTGGGACTTCAGCCTATTTTTAGTTTAGTAAAGGCTCTGCCTTCAAAGGGACACTGTGAATAACATTTGTTGGTTTGATTCTCAGTATTTGAACCTGTGCTAGGATGGGTACCCCAAAAGATTTAATTTGCTAAACAGTGATGTCCACTGACCAGTTATTCAGGATCTGTGAACTGCAAAAATTTTATGCCTAGAAGATTAATTAGCTGCATACTGTTTAGATTTTGATAAATCTAAAATAGTGATATTGCTAATTTTTCATATCCTTTGGACAGTTGTTTTCTACTGCTATAGATTATCCTAAACAGATACATGCATATATTAAACATGGGTCATAGCTACTCAGCAATCAGACAGTATTAGGACCCTGGTATTGTGAGTTAGAACTAAAGCACGTATCTTCAAAAATGGAGAATTTTAATAGAATATATTTTAACTTAGCTCTTAAACAGGAATGTAGCTTGTCTAAATCTTCTCCCAACCCCTTGATTGTAGTTCTTCTTTGGTGCATTGTTTTGTTTGTTTCACTCAGGCATGGCAGTTGCCACTGATATGCTGTGGCCATAACTTCTTTTTATCTTTCCTATCGACAGCAGCCCTAGTATTAGAATTTAAACCTGAAGAGTTTCTACCCACGAACTGCAGAGCAGTGCAGTACAGCCTCCATTAATAGACAAATAAGTGGATAACTGGGCAATTTCTCCTTCAGAAGAAACTGCTGAAATTCCATGGTCTGCGATATGTGGGTTGATCCTACTGAGATGAACATAATATTCTTAAGAAGACTGAATGCTGTTAATTTAATACTGCTTGATTGTATAATATTTAGTAGATGCCAGAAGTTTTAATAAGTACTTTAAATCATATAGTGGTGAGGTAATAGTTTCAATGTATTTTTAGCAAGGAATATTTGCATTTTGGTTGCCATTAGAAGTAAAACGGTATGTAAAATCACTCCCCTTCTTGTTTTTCTCTAAGGAATATCACGCACCAGGGCTTTCTAGTGAAATTCTGGCTCTCTGGTCAAAGGCTACTGACCTCTTTAAGAATGCAGGTGCTAAAGTCATTGAAGTGAGTCTACCACACACTCGTTACTCAATTGTCTGCTATCATGTGCTGTGCACAGCAGAAGTGGCATCAAATATGGCCAGGTTTGATGGACTGGAATATGGTAAGGCCTTTGAAAAAACTTTTTTCTCAGACAATAGAAACATTGGTGGATGCCATTAAAAAGTATTAGTTTTAATAGATAGGCTTTTCATGGTTGAATGCTTGGCGTTATTTCTCCAGGACGGAATAGAGTAAAAACCCTGTTGAAATAAAAATGAGAAAATAAATACATATTTTAATATCTTTCACTTCTAGACATGTGAGTGTCTGGACTTAAAATCTGATTAATATTTCTATAATAAAGCAGGAATATGCTTTGTTGTTTTTCCAGAATAGTAGCGTGTCAGACTGCAGCAAACAGTGGCCTACTGTATTACTATGTATAACATTACCTTATGTTGTTAAATCTTAAGGATTACAAAAAGTATTAATTTCCAAATTGCATTTTCTTTTCAGGACACCGTTCTGACATGAACAAGTCCACAGAAAGTATGTATGCTGCAACACGACGAGAAGGCTTTAATGATGTTGTAAGAGGAAGAATTCTATCAGGAAACTATTTCTTGTTAAAACAGTAAGCAGAACGTATTGAAACTCAAATTTGCCAAGTTAACAATTTTTTAAGCAAATGGTGATTAATTGTCATCATGACATGAAAAAAAATTTGTCCTTACACTAGTAGCTACCTGTATTATTATTATTGCTTTAGCTATATAATACCTAGTGAATTGTTAATAATGAATAGAAACGTTTTCCCTTAGCCTTACCAGTGAGCCTCCTGAATTAAATAAGTAAAACAACTTAGCGATTTTTAGCTTTTTTTTTTCCCTCCAGAGTATTATTGGCACTGATTAGTTAAATTAAGCAAAAATCTATCCTATGGTGTGACATTGAAATCATACTGAAGCCGTTATTGTCATAGTGTTAAAAGTTCTGTAGCTGTTAACCTCATTAAAACTGTATAGTAAAACTGCTGGCACATTCTAGTGAGGTCTTCCAGAGAAAGCCAGAAGATATGGCAATTAAATTACCTATAGCTCTTTTCCTCAGTATACAGGGAAGGGAAGGCACTGGCAAAGATACTGAACTGATGTCTTTACAGAAGACAAGTTTTTATCCAACTCATGAAGAGAAGCTGGTGCATGGATCAGTTTGACTTTTTTTCTTATTTTTCGATCCTTATCCAACAGTCCTAATTTATGTTAGTAAAAATGCTGTTTTTCTCTGTCTTAATTTGTTCAGATACTAACAAATATTAGTTGTGTAATCAGTCTCAAAGCAAGTGTGCTACAGAAAGAGCTCTGTCAGCAAGAGTATTCATCAGATGTGACTTCTAGTTGCTCTCAGAGACAGGAATGTTGTCAGTCAGTACGTAACAACCAGCTTTTATGGAATGCCGATATTCCTGCCAAGTGTGCTCCTTCTGGTTACAACTGTCCAGATCAGCTTTCCTAAAGCTGCTTTAAAATTCATGTAGTTCACTCTTCTGTGAAGGAATATACAATTGGCTTCCATCAAGATTGAACAGGAGACTCCTGTTCGTGTCCAGAGTAAATTACTTTTGAAGAACAGAACCCAGGATTCAGAAAGCATTCTTAGAATAAATAGTAGTGAAAAACCATCTGTGTCTCCTGCAAATGTTGCATTTTACAGATTATTTTTATCTTGCTTTTGAAATCTGTAAAATAACTAGGTGATTGTTCAGGAAGCAATGGAAGCTTGTCAACATTATATCAGAATTAACAGAGAGTATGTGTTTGATTTAACAGTATATTTTCACCTTTTTTTTAAGCCCAAAATAGTCTTTCTAGCTTAAAATATTGTTTGAGGTCCTTTTTGTTCCTTTAACTGTTTTTCTGATGTTAACAGCTAGGATGATTTCAGAAATGATTGTAGAAAAAGGGCTAATTCCCATTATATACCTTCGTAACTGGAATCTGCTGTTTATTATTGATTATAACCATTTTCATTGCATTTTTTCAGAAACATAAATCTTTAGATTACTCTAACAAAGTGGCTTTTGGGCAGTTTCAGTTGTTTTATCTTCAAGCACTCTGGCATGTAGCAGTTGTTAATACCCCCTCTTTTTTTTTTTTTTTTTTTTTTTTTTTTTGTAGAATAGCTGTGGGTTTAGATGGCAATTACTTTTGAAATGGAATTTCTCTGAATTTAAGGATTCCACATTTAACAGTTCTGCATGTGAAGTTAAAAGGAACAATAGACATAGAATCATAGAATCGTTTAGGTTGGAAAAGACCTTTAAGATCATCAAGTCCAACCGTTAACCTAACACTGCCAAGCCCACCACTAAACCGTGTCCCTAAGCACCACATCTACACGTCTTTTTCAATATGTCCAGGTGACTCAACCACTTCCCTGGGCAGCCTGTTCCAATGCTTGACAGCCCTTTCCGTGAAGAAATTTTTCCTAATATCAAATCTAAACCTCCCCTGGCGCAACTTGAGGCTATTTCCTCTTGTCCTATCACTTGTTACTTGGGAGAAGAGACTGACAACCACCTCGCTACAACCTCCGTTCAGGTAGTTGTAGAGAGCAGTAAGGTCTCCCCTCAGCCTCCTCTTCTCCAGGCTAAACAACCCCAGTTCTCTCAGCCGCTCCTCAGAAGACTTGTGCTCTAGACCCTTCACCAGCTTTGCTGCCCTTCCCTGGACACGCTCCAGCACCTCAATGTCTGTCTTGTAGTGAGGGGCCCAAAACTGAACACAGTATTCAAGGTGGAGCCTCACCAGTGCCGAGTACAGGGGGACAATCACTTCCCTAGTCCTGCTGGCCGCACTATTTCTGATACAAGCCAGGATGCTATTGGCCTTCTTGGCCACCTGGGCACACTGCTGCCTTATATTCAGCCGGCTGTCAACCAGCACCCCCAGGTCCTTTTCCGCCAGGCAGCTTTCCAGCCACTCTTCCCCAAGCCTGTGGTGTTGCATGGGGTTGTTGTGACTGAAGTGCAGGACCCGGCACTGAGCCTTGTTGAACCTCATAAAACTGGCCTCAGCCCATGGATCCAGCTTGTCCAGATCCCTCTGTAGAACCAACCTTCCCTCAAGCAGATGAACACTCCAGCCCAACTTGGTGTCATCTGCAAACTTACTGAGGGTGCACTCGATCCCCTCGTCCAGATCCTTGATAAAGCTGACTAATATGTTTCTGCTTCAGAATTGTGTAAAGACAGTTTAGAAATCCATAGAACACAAGTTTACATGAGAAAAAAAGGTTAAGGAAAGATAAGGTCTCGGTAGTCTCCTACAGAGAAGTATACTACAAACACGTATGTAGTTTTAAGTCCATTTGGAGTCCTCCAGAGGTGATGGGACTTTTTCACGTGCTTTAAGTATTTTGCTGGATTGAATCCTAAATGATTAATGCCTATTTTCCAGGCCTGCTTAGTTCTGTATTGTTTCTAGGCTTTGCTGTGCTGCCCTGCAGTGAAACTCAATGCACAGTTTAGTTTCAGAAAGGTGATAAAAGTGTTGTTTTGATTTTTAGTTAATTATTTTAAACTAGAGTTTTGTTTTCCCTTCACCCTTATTCAGCAGGATGCCCTCATCTCTTCCTTCTTTGACAGCTTCATTGCTATGAGAACATAAACACCATGTTTGATGACTAAGCTTCTGGTATATCAAAAACTTCAGTACCAGTGTTGGTATTTTAACCAGAAGGAATACTGGGCTTGTCTTTTCTACAGTAACTAAGAAATTAAGTTCTGTATTTTTGGAATTAGTGTCAGGCCCTCATGTCCATATTTCTTTCTAGGAACTATGAGAATTACTTTATCAAGGCACAGAAAGTCAGACGTCTCATTGCCAATGACTTTGTGAAGGTTTTTGGGAGCGGTGTTGATATTTTACTCACTCCTACCACTCTGAGTGATGCAGTACCGTATACGGAATTCATCAAAGAAGACAACAGGACCCGCAGTGCGCAAGATGACATCCTGACACAGGCTGCAAACATGGCTGGTGAGCAGGGACAGGAATTCAGCTATGTTTTCCCCTGCCCAGTCATTTTTAATGTCTGTTCCCTTCAGCTATTTAATCTCTTCTTTAGAATCAAGATATTTCACATTTTTTAACTCTTACAATGATAACTGGGTATAAAGATAGCTTATTTATGAAATGCTTTAAAATGTAAGACTAGATTTTAAAATGGGTGGGGGCTGCAGATAAGATGAATCCATTCAAGTTTCAGAGACCAAAATCTCTTTCTTAGGAGAGTTGATCCTCTCTTCAGAGGATGCTGGCTCCTTAAATCACTCTGATTCATTTCTTGTGATCACCTAACAGTATCCTTAGTTCATTGACTGACATTATTTTAACTAGAATCATAGAATAGCAGGTTGGACGGGACCTCAAGTATCTGCTCCAACCTTTCTTAGCAAAAACTAGGCTTTTTCCTCTACATAAAAACAATTCTAAGAGTAGAACTGTTACAAAAATTATTCCAACTGGATTTGTTTAATAGTAAGTCTTTGCATGTGTGTCTTTTTTTTTCTTTCAGGACTGCCAGCCATAAATGTTCCTACAGGTCTTTCAGAGAGAGGCTTGCCAGTTGGCCTTCAGTTCATTGGACGGTCATTCCAGGAGAAGCAGCTTCTCACTGTAGCCAAATGGTTTGAAAAACAAGTAAAATTCCCGATGATCCAGCTAGAAATTAAGAGGCATGACCACAATGCCTTTCAGCATCAGAAATCTGCCTTTTTTTCATAACACAGGACTTGCTAGTCAGCCAAAGCGAGAAGGCTGTGGGGATGGGGATGTATTCTTGCAGTTAATTCTCTTTTGCAGAAATAATAATCCATTTTAAGGAGACCATATACAGTAATGCAGGATGGAATCATCACAGCTTGTTACTATGTAATTAAGGCAAAGTGAATCATTAAGTAAGCATGTCTGTTATTAAGATCCATTTCTAACTGATATTAAAAACACGAGGTTGAAATCATGTCTCTTATGCCTGTGGAGCTGCTTTTTTCTATCCCCAGAGGGCGTGTAAGGTATCTGGCCCATTAAAGAACTAACCTGAACCTTCCTGTGAAAATTGTATCGTTGCCAAAGGGTTGGTTTCCTTCTGGAGCATAGACTTTTGTAATGGAACAACCAGACGAGCTCTAATGGAGAAAAGGCATCAAGCGTCCTTTCACCAACAGGTAAATACAAAAGGCAACAAGGGAATAACATACAGATAGTTCATTTAGGAAAAAAAAAAAAATCCCTTCTAGCAAACTCATGCAGGAGGTGAAATAAATTCCAGGTTTACAAATCATGCAGGTTACTCTGGTTACATTCATTGTATGAATGATGAATTCCAGATTTCTTCTGGGGAAAGATGTGTTTTAGTCCTTGAGTAGTTACTTTCTTCCTCCTTCATCACTGTTCTTTATAATCAGCACTTAAAATGAATACTAAGAAAGAAATTATCTTCTTCGGTGTAAGTCTCTATGAGAGTAGTATCACCTATGGCTTCAAGTTGCGTCAGGGGAGGTTTAGATTGGACATCAGGAAGAATTTCTTTACCGAAAGAGTGGTTAGGCATTGGAACAGGCTCCCCAGAGAGGTGGTAGAGTCGTCTACCCTGGAGGCATTCAAAAAAGGTGTAGACGTGGCGCTCCAGGGCCTAGTTTAGGAGTCATGGTGGTGTTAGTTGATGGTTGGACTTGATGATCTTAGAGGTCTTTTCCAACCTTAATGATTCTATGATTCTATGATTCTATTCCTTCATGGACGGTCATTTAACACAATAGTAATTTGGAACAACTTAGCCATAATGTTGGTAGACTACTACCCCTAGTAGGGTTGGTATACTAGACCCGCCCCCTAGTAGGGAAGACCTACTAAACAACTAATAACCGGTTGTCAGTGTTGTAGTTTCCATTTTTCAAAAATCAAAAAAATATGAAGGGTAAGTTGGTAGGTTTGGTTTTGCACCAGATTTGCTTTCAGTCGTAGTTTACAGTTTGCACAGATGTAAAAATGTAGGGTAGGGAAAACGATTGTGACTTAGTCTGATATGGTAACATATAGAATCTTCCTGAATTGCATCTTGTCTTAGACCATACTGTCACCTCTATAAAAAAAGTCACCTTATTTCTAAAAATTGCAAATGAATTGGTGACTTTTCCACACCCCAAGGTGAGCTATTCCAATACCTTTCCCACACGATTAAAATGGTACACAATTAAAAATCCCACATGAATAAAATTTAAAAAGTAAAACTAAATTTTTAATTTAAATATTAAAAAACAAGGTATACCCTTCAGCTCTGCCCCCCACAATACTGAGAGCAATACCACTGGACTCACGTACAGGAGATGGGCAACTGAAAAGGATGAAGAGGTGTGCACAGCTTGTCTAAAAATCTAAGAGACTGCTAGGGTTATACGGCAGTCATACTTCATGTTAAACTGGTGCCCACAATGCCACCAGAGAGCGCAGGGAAAAAAGCAAAATAGTCAGAGGAGCAAAAAAGGTTTATCTAAGTTTGTTATTTTTCAGTATGTCTCCCAAATGAAGAGGAAGGTATCCAATTACAGGAATGTTAGAAAGAGGCAGGAAATGAAAAACACTCACAATCATCTTAATTAGCTTACCACACCTTTGCTTGACTAATGTCTGGATGCAATTAAGGGAATCCAAGCTAACCTTTTTTTTTTGTAAACAGAAGAAAGGTTTTTTCCTACCCAGCATGGGCATCCTCCCATGCTCGCTGTCAAACAGCGATAAAGGTGTCTTTAGCTCAGCGGTGCAGGGCATTCAGAGAAAGCAGCAGGAATCCAGCCAGGCGGCTTTGCCTGGTCCTGCGTACAGTTTTCTAGCTTGGTCTGTGGTCCGATACCTGTATAATAAGGGTGTACGTGCTGTCGAGTCGCAAGCAAACGCTGCGGCACAGTATGTGACGAAACGCACTTCAAGGTGGTGGGAACTGAAATTTGTTTAGCTAGAGGGGCTGTTTTTGTACATCACTGTGTTGGTTGGTGAACAGATTTGTGTGGCCTGCCTCACTGCACTGCTCGTGGCATATGATGGACAGGTTGCTGTCGCGTGTGCCGGTTCAGACAACTGGGGCGGCAACAGAGACTCCTGGGTTAGATGCCCCTCTTCAGGGGAGGGTGCATGGTGGTGGGAGAGGAAAAGGGCTTGGAGTTACAGTCTGAAAGGCCTACTGCAGGTGGGTATAAAAGATGCAGCAATAAGGGAGCAGGAGCAGAGGTGGGGAGGTGGTCAGTACCAGCTGGCAGCAACTGGGCACCTGCCTGCACCGTACTGTGAACTGGGACAGCTGCTGGGTTGCAACTGCTGTTTGCCAGCACTAATCCCAATGAGGAGACAACCTCCTGCACTACAGTGTATGGAGTAAAAGCACTAGGCAATTCATTGTGCCACCCAAGAGGGGATGTTTCAGCTTGGGAAGAGACACAGAGAAGCACAGAAAGGTTCTCTAGGCAGACTGTGAAACACCAGGAGGTAGAAAACACATGGAAGAGGGGAACAATTAAGTATTGTAGGAGCTGGTAACTCCTTCGAGAAGCTGGAGACTTGGGAGAGGAAGATTGGAGAGATAAAGGATATGGGGACGAGGAAGCAGAAGTATTCCGGTGAAGGAGGGGCCGCAACTTCATGTTCCTAAGTTGAAATCTTTGAAGGTGGGTACCTTTGTGAATTGTACCTCTCTGAACTAGACTCTGCTTGATTCAGTCCAAGACCAGAGTGTTTAGGACTTGGGTTTGCAAGCTTTTAGTCCTAACGTGAGTGCTATTCGGGCACACATAATGCCTGGCACAGGGACACATAATCTGTGCTTAACAAAAATGAAAAGGAAAACATGTTATTAACAATATACTTCAGGAAGCCTAGGAACACACTGCAAAAGGGACCTCGTGGGCTCCATTTCTCTTCATAGGTAACCATTTCATACAGTCATCTCCATAAATTTATTAAAATCTATCTAAAGAGTATTTTGGTTTCTTTCTCCTATTAGTATACCAGAACCTTTTGTTAGCAACTTTAATCACAACGAAGCCACACACACCTATTTGCTCAAGGCAATATTGTTCTTTTGTTTAAATATGCCTTCTCACTCCTTGTGTTTAATTCACTGTTGTATTTATAGAGCACAGTTGCATTCTTCCTTAGCCTTTTTTTTCTGCTAGGACGAATAAGTCAAGCTCTTCCAGTTTACTCCTGTATATTAGATTGCCCAGTGCTAATCCCTGTAGCCGTTCACTGCACCTGCTCCAGCTGAATTAATCTGTCTTCCAACATGGGTGACGAGTATTGTAAAGACAATTCCAGGTGCAGTTTTACAAGACAAGAACACTCTGGAATTGCACTTGTCTTTTACTCAGCCACATCACACCACACCGGTAGCTCAAAGCCAACTTATGATTAACCAATGCACTCGGGGCTTTCTTTGTCTCCATTGCTTTCAATGGATAAGCATTTCTGGTATGAGCTGAGAGCTCATTATTAAGCCTCTGGGTTCATGACCCTGCACTCCTGCTCATTACTGCTATTTAAATTATTGGTGTTTTCCAGTTTTTCCTGTTGAGTCCAACACTCCGCTGTTTTGACAGTAACTCCCAGGTTCATGTCATCAGAAACAAAGAATGTGTCTTTCAAATAACTTTACTTATCACCATAACTTTACCCATCACCATAACTTTACCCTCATTGCAATCATTTTCCAAGCCGTTGTTGCCGATGGACTTAGAAGACAATAAAATCCAGCTTCTCCTATGCAGCCTCTGTAAGTGTCACCTGTGCCCTGATGAATCGTGACAGTGCACTGCCTGTTGACAACAGCTAGATATAGGCTGAGGAGCTGCAGCCACCCTTAATAAAAAATTGGGGTTTTGGTCCTCACCCTATTCCATAACTGGCTTGCTTTGAAGGCTACAAGCAAACAGCCCCTTTGCAATAAACACTGTGCAAGGATATCAAGAAAAGAACCTGCCCCTCAAAAGAGCTTGCATCTATCAAAGACCCTCCATAAAAACAACAACGAAAAAACCACCCTAGGATAATAAGCTATTGTGAACAAGAACTGCCTTTCTGCTTTGTATCCACAGCACTGGAAACATAAGAGCCTGAATGATCTACTCTCCATTGCGAACAATGGAAACACGCTGAATCACTAAAACGAAACCTTCAATAGGCAAAATGCAGCCTTGTCACTAAGACAAACTGCTAATAGCAACAATGAGGCTTGGAACAGTTTGTATGGAGCCAAACTGGCTCTCGTACTTCAGCTGAAGTTCATCCAGAGTTGAACAAGGAAGTCTCCAGATGGTCACTGCGACTGGGGCTGGAAGGAGGGGGCGTTATGTTACTTTCTTTTTCATACACAAAGTGTAGGATTTTGTTTAAAGCTTAAAATTAAGACTTACCCCCAGAGGAGTGGACAGCATAAACCATGAAGGAAAATGGCATCATTTAAACAGGGAAGTTGTTACTACTTTTAAAAGATATTGCAGCCATAGCATTTTGGCAGTTATTAACTCAAAAAACAGGGGGAGAACCACAAATGTGTTGCAAAATTTGTGCTATGCTTTTTTTCATACAGCATGTAAAACAATGCCATTGCTTTTATAGAGGAAACCATCAAACTTCACAGTATTTAAACAGACAAGCAACAAAATCCTCTATTGCAGCCCCTGTCAGGAATGCGAGAGGCAAGGGGATGTCCACGTTGTTGAACTGAGCTGTAAGCTACACTTCATACTGGGTCTTCCATTTTGGGTCATATTTGTGTCTGTCTCCTGTGCTACCCAACCACGCTGACAGTGCAGACTTTGCCAATACAGCCTGGCTCAGGGAGAGCACAAAATACCTCAAAAAGGCTTTCAGAGAGAGGCATCAGCTCTGAGTCAATCTGCCCGCTCCCAGGGACACCAGCTTGGCTGCTGTGCAGACAAGTGGTGGTGGGAAGGTGTTGGGCTCCATCAGCTTGGCCACACAACAAGTCAGAGAAGATATTTAGGAGGAAAAGCTGTCACTGAGAGGGCTGCCTACTACACGACAGCAAAGGCTGTCTTTGGGGAGACACGAGGACAGACCTGGTGCCTCTCCAGAAGCGTTGGCCCATAGGAAAGCTAATATCATGTTTAGGAGAAGGGCATTTCTCAGGACTGTTTAATAGATCTGCACTTACGGTTTTCAAGCATAGTGATGATAATAATTATTAGGCTTCTTAGCCTCCAAGGACTCAAAGCTAAATTTGGGTTTCTTCATTTCCCATCCCAGTCTTGAATCTTGAATCAATCACAAGGTTCAAAGCACCCATAGCAGCACGCGCACAGTGAGCGTGAGGAACATATAAAAGCCACAAGGGCTATGTGAAACACTGACTAGGCAGTTGAGGTGAAAACACATCCCAAGGCATAAGGTCTGACCTGGGGAATGTGTCTAAACACCCTCAGGGAGGAACAAGAACCCAGCTCTGCTCGTGCCTGTTTGATTTGGGACTTACAGCAACCAGTTGATAGAATCACCCTCAAAGCCAGAAAACATTTGCTCTGTGTTGTAGCCTCACTGCTGCACACCTCTGCCATGAGACCTTCTCACTTGAGGGCAGCCCAGCAGGACCACAGCACGTCCTGGCAGGAGGGACTCCGTCACACAGCAAGCAAAGAGGCTGTACCGACCTTCAGCCAAAGGGAGAGGAGATTACACCTCCTATCTCTCCCAGGGAAGGAACTCAGTGAAACACACGATTCGCAGACAAAAATACTCTTTGTTTTGTCCCCAGGATACATAGAGACATTGCAGGTGCCAAGTGTATTTCTCCCACCCGGCATGTTTTTCTTGAAAATCAGATTCCCCTTTTCCAGTACATGCTACAAGAGGAAAGGATGGTGGTAGGGAACTTGTAGCATGCCTTAAAAAATGAGGGGAGGCGAAATGGAATACCAAAGGAGAAAATTATTTTTGCAAGCAATCAGCAAAATATTCTAATGCATTTGCTCTTCAAGCACAGTTACATTTGCAAACAGCCTGATGAAAGGGAGGTGTGTTGCTCCAGTTCCATCATCTCAGTGAGACTGAATTGGAGTGCTGAAGGATTAGGACTTGATCTAATATGCTTTGAACCTGGTAAAAACCAGACTTCAGCTGAACCTGCACTGAACGAGCACCCTAACTGAAAATAAAGAAGATAATTATTTCACTTTCTTCTTTAAAAGTGAGACTTAAGACAAGTTATGGCACAAAGGAACTTTAGGGAACTATTGCTCTGCCCTGTGCAACCTTTGTGCTTTACGTGTAGAGCACTTCTGACTCCTGCTCTTCCAGTCTGATACTTCATTGCCACTAAATTTATTCCATTTAAAAACAAGATTTCCCAAGGAATTAGGCCAATAAGCATGGAATTCATTGATAGACTGGAGATGGTGGAGGAAACCTTTCAAAAGTGAGAAGAAAACTGGTTCTACTTGCTGTAAATGGAATGGATGTGCTGTTCTCAAGAAGAGACATCAATAAACGTAGTAATGTGTGCGCTGGCCTAACAAAGGTGTCCAAAACTTCCTTCTCCTGCCATTCTTCGCTCTGAAAGCACAGGCATTCCCTAAACCACCACCTGTAGCTTTCACGAGCAAACTCACTAAACAAACGTCACATTTCCATGCAGTCTAGTATTACCAGAGCAAAAGTGCTATTGGATTAACACTTTGAAGCCATTTTAGAACATATTTCAACCTTATTTAAGATATGAGAATTTAACTCATCTCAAACTCCAGTTCTCACAGTCAGAAATTGCAGTCATTGCCTTAAGTATCAGTTAGCACAGTGGATGGGTGGGGGACAGGAAGACTAAATACCGCTTAATTATTCTGTTGATCTATTCCATTTTTAAGCTTTTTTTTTCTAGGACCTGCTGCAAGCACTAGCTTTTATCTGTAATTACCATTAAGGAACATTGGCAAGAAACAGTCTTGAAAAATTATGAACTCTCCGAACATGAAGATGAAATCTGAAAATTAGTTTTATTATTCATGAATAGCTTTTGGAGATATCTGTTTCTATAAGGCTAACATTGTCACGTCTCTACTTATCAGCCACCTCTTATAACAACATTACAAAGCTCTCAGGTTAGTTTGATGGGAAGCATTTTTCTGTCAGTCTGTTGACACTCACTGTTTTATTTTCAAAGTGTTATCAGTCCAGTCCCCCCATCACGGTTTTTATTATTTTTCTTGTGACTAAGACCCAACAGACTTGTGATTGGCTGTGTCCATTGAAATGCTAACAGGTTCAACACCTTAGCTTCCTGCCCTCCTTCCTTGGGGCATCCCCAGTGGCCATGCCAACGCTCACAACAGCCTCTCAGCCCCCCTCAGTTTCCTGGAGGGAAGTTACACATTTTCAAATGTTTAGCTGCAATTTAGCATGCTCCCAAATTATTACTGGAGGGGAAGATATCATACAGTCGTATGCCAGGGCTATAACATCCCTGTTGTGTATCTGTAAATATCTTTCAGTCCTTCCTTTGCTGTTAGTGACAAGGCTTTAGTTTTGCCAACGGCACCGGTAGGCAACCAGGAGCACAGCTGGGCTGAGAAGGGGAGGTCAATTTTTATTCTTAAGAAAGCTTAGGGCTCAAGTGTTTAATATCTTCCCTTATCTCAAATGTTTAGTATCTCATCCTGTGGAAAGAGCTGTATCAGCTTTTCCAGTTAGAACTTTGTGTCTTATATTTGCCACTCTCAGCTTCCCCATTCTTCTTATATATTCACAGAGAGGAGGATTAACATTTAACAGCTCCCTCTCAGCCAGGGTGGTGTTGTTTTTCCTGAAACTAATGTACCTTTATTTTTTCCCAGTTATGGCTTATTAGGCAACCTGTAAAATATTCTTAGAAGTTTTCCAATTATCATTTACATTTCCCCCCCAGCTGACTTATTTCTGAATTGTTTTCTGCTTTGTGAAATTGTATCAGCTAAAGCTACTGATGTGCATTTTGTTTGCCTTCAACAAATGTAATCAAGTTATGGACATTTTTATTTATTTATTTATTTTACCGCTAATTTTTAGTACTGTCGTTCCTCCCCTCCACTGAGGCAAAAGTCTAGTCTAGAGTTTCCCTGGTCTCTGGTGCAATACTTTTTAAGCAACAAAATTAAGAATGTTATTTAGTGATTCTGAAGATGCTTCAGTGCTGGCAGCAGGAGACTGCCAGCATATGTCATTTGGATTAACGTCCCCCACAAAAATGCAACTTTCTTTTTCCCCCTATACATTACAGATAGTAGCTGAAGGTGCCACTCATCTGTTCCTCTCTAAAAATGGCTGCTCTCTCACAGACAGCAACTCCTACTCCATTTTGCACTTTTCATGGTGGAAATCAATCCATGAGATCATTTCTTTGTCATTTGTCACTAGTAAATAAATCATGCCCTTTTTTTTTTTTTTTTTGGTCATAGTGTGCCATTTCTCATCCTCTTCTGTCCACTAAACCTTTCTTAAGAGATTATAACCAGTGATTTAAAGATTTCAGTCACCAGAAATTTCCCATCAAGTTCCAGCAATGCCATCTCTATTGAATTTATGCTCATAAATGAGCAATTCCACTTCCTCTGTTTATTATCTAGGACCCTCACATCGGTTAAGCAGCTAAATAATTTCTCCTTATCATGTCCTTGGGCATTTGGGTTGGTTTTATTCACCACGGCATGGTTTGGGGTTAAATGGGTGCTCCTTTGTTTCCTCTTGTCATTTTTTCCTAATGCCAGGACTGCCGGAGGTCCCATGCTCTCTGCTGTTGGTCCCTTTCTCACAAAGGCGCAGAAGCAGCGGAGTTTCCCCCAGCCAGCTGAGGGACTGCCCACCCACCAGAAGCCCTCCAAGAAGAGGAGCCTCCCTTCTCCCCTGCAGCCAAAGGCGGGAGACATTAAACAAATTTATGCCTGCAACCTTCCTTTGGCCTGCACAAGTGGTTTCTGTTGTTACTCCGGTTAATACTTGCCCATGTGTTGCTTTGCCTCTCCTTCCGCCCTTAAAAAAAACCCCAAAATGTTGCCCCGTGAGTAGTTTTGCACCTCAGAGGAGGGTAGACAGGAATGAACCTTTAAAGCAAAAATCATTCTTCGTGTGTATTCATATCCTTGCTCTTAGCTTTCATTGTTTTATAGGAAACGTGGCGTTAAAAATATCAGAGGGTGTTAAAGGTTGAAGTTGTTTTATTGCACAGAAATGCAGGCATTAATGATGCAGTTCTGTCCTTTGATTTCTACTATGGTACAAAATTTCATCAGGATGGTTATCCTGCACGAATAATCAAAACCGCAGAAGCCCGTTCTTGAAATCAGTGCTGTGGCTTATCAGAGATGTGTTGGACGCTGAGTGAGGAGTGAGAACGGCTTTAGCAATCTCCTGCCTTGTAAAATGGTCCTTTTACAGGATGTGCTTTAAAACAGGACCAATTATTCTTACAGATTGTAATACAAATGGTAGTGTAATTAGTACTTAACAGCAATAATGAAAGAAAGTGAGAAAAATAGTGAAAGAAAAAGACAGAAAAAGCAATTTATTCAAAGTAATTGCACTTCCACCTATTTATTTAATGTCTGCCACTTTCAAATCTTGTCATCTTGCCAATACAGTAGCACAATGTTCTGCTGCTAGCCCTTTATATGTCTTTGTAGAATAAAAATCTCAGCTGCAGTATTCCCTTACTCTCAGAACAGAAATTATTCCTTCCTAATCCAAATCTCCTAATGGCTCAGCATTTTGTGCTGAGAGATCTTACATCTTCTTGGGAGATCAAATAAGCAACTTTTCGGTTGAGTGTCCTAAAGGAACTATTGTCTATACAGCCACTTGAAAAGCCAGGACTTTTTTCCTTCCACATCTGAAGCATTTTCTTACTTAGGAGATGTTTATTGCATTCTCTGTAACCACTTCTTACTCAGTTTGCTTAGCCCAATACAAAACTCACATTTAATGACCTCATTATTTCAAATGCCTAGAGAAACTTGATTCAATTCAAAGCCAATACCACTGTAAGGCTATTGTAGGTCTAAAAGATTTCCTTGCAAGTCTGTTGGAAGAAAGAAAAATAAATAAATAAATAAATAACCAGTCTAGAAAATAGCCAGCAAGAACAAAGGTACAGGCTGCGTTAACAAGCATGGCTGAACGACATCCAGGATTTTATACTCTTTCATCAATATTCCATGGAGCTCAGGATCCCCCAATCCTCCAAAATTTAAGGGTTTGGGTTTGGTTTTGGATCTATGTCTCCAGAGCTATGGCTATGCAAACATGAAATAAGTGCAAATCGCTACAGCTTTATTTCCCAAAGTTGGCCGCCGGACTGAATCAATGGTGTTTGGAAAGCGTGAATTGCCTCACGCATTTCAATGGGTTCCTTGGTCACCAAGCTGCGGACAACCGTTTGGATAATGAGGTTTTTAGCTGTTTCATCACGCATTGTGCTACCAAAACCATTGAGAAAACATATTCCTCTCCGTATGCCAGTTGCTTTCTAGCCAGTGGTCAAAACCCTCCTGGTTCATCCTTTGCAATTCCTATAGCATATCGATGAACTGGCAATATGGAGCTTTTAGATAGCATGAAACCCAGACACGGCATAAAACAGTGAACATACAAGAAGCATCACGAAAGCAAATGTACGAACATACTGTTCACAACTGTGCAGAAACTCATCAGTTTTCAGGGTGGCTGCTTGGAATTTCCAGCCTGCCCTGATCTCATGTCACGGCAGCCAGGAGCCTTGAAGCAACCTGCAGATCCTCCTTGTCACCAAGTATCCAGGTGTACCTGCCTTGTGTAAATTGGTCTGTCAGCAAAAGAAATGATTGGCTTTACATTTCAATGAAAAAGCTTATGCTTTTGTCTGCTGTGCAGGAGTGGAGATGGAGAACCTGGACTTGTTTGCAAAGTCATGTGTTAATAATATGTGGCAGGATGAACTTAAAGGTTTTAAAGCCTGGTTTAAAGCCAACCTGAGTTGGGAAGGGTTTAATTGTTTTAGTTAGGGGGATTTTTTTTTTTTTAAATGCCACAACCGACTGCAGGGCTTGTTACCTGTTGTATGTAAGTTTGTGTGTATTTCCTTTTCCGCATGGGAACAGCTATGTATTACAGAGCACCTATACAGTGTTGTAGTAACCGTGTCTCTATCCGTGGTTGTGTAAGGAGCAGACAACCTGCAAAAAGGCCCAAGTACCTGAAATATTCTCTGTTTTTTCCAGTGCATCGGTTGCTCTAACAACGGCTATTACTTTTCTTTGCAAACCTTGCTTGCTTTATACTGTACCCGCATTAAGCCATGCTCTGTAGGCATGTCCTAAGGAGCATGAAAGGTGGAACTAGAACAGGTTCCTGCATTTTGGAGCTGCATTTTAAGCAACACGTACTCCCCACCTCCTCCACAGCCAGCCCTCAGACAGGGCGATCTCTTTCCTAAAGCACTTAATGGTTTCCAAAGAGGTGCTCCGATCAGCCTGCCTGGCCCACATCCTTTACCAAAGTTACTGGGGACCTCTCACGTGAGGAAACCTGCTGGCACGGGTAGTGAGGATGCAGCCAGTCCCTGGCAGCCTCCATGGATGCTATTCCTGAACTGGGATCATGGTTATTTGGAATGAATTACTCCGCTTGGCAAGCGAAGAGCTCATCGCTTGGCAGGTACCATGCATGTTGTAAGGAAGTTTTTTCCCTAAATCTGACACTGAATTCCCCAGGCCCACTCAGCTCCATTTTCAGAGATCAGACCTGCCTGAGGGCTGCAGCTCTGTACTCCTCTCCCAGCGCTGCCAGCACCAGCACTGTGCCACAGCCTCTGTTTGCCCCACTGCAGCATCGCTAATCACTGAGCCCCAGGTCCTTCTCCAGGGACGCGGGGGCGCAGACATACCAGCCCATGCATCCTTGTGCCCAGGCAGTCCTCATCACATTCTCCCACACGTGATCGGTTGTGCAAGAGTTTTGCTCTTCCAGATCAAATAACCTGACCTAAGGTGTCTCACATGATGGGATGCAGGGAAATTGAGAAGTCTGAATTGCTATGGTTTCACCTTTCTAAAGTGAAGCACGTGAACCAACAACATTTTCATGCTTCTGAAGCCTGGGGACCTGCATTTTTTGATCATCCTTCGGAAAAAATGCAGTAGAACTGTTCTTAACAAAAACAAACAGAGAACAAAAAAGACTGACACCAAAACAGAAATATTAGTATTGAGAGCATACATGCATGATTTGGGTGAAGGAGCAGAAGGAGAAGGTCTAACTGAAAATACCATGCAGATACCTCCTGATTATCTCCAGACTAAAGTCCCAAAGCCACACTGCAGTGCAAAACATCTCATCCCACTGCTGAATGGAAAAGCATCCCTAAGCACCCCCTACGTGCTGCAAGCTAAGCAAAACTGAGCAGCTGACTTTGTCAACATGCACTCGATGTGATGTAATTATCATATCATTTTGCAGTGCACCATCAAGAATTTGAGCAGGAAAAGCTCCGTCTTCTCTGCTGTGCAACTGAAAAGCCAACAAAATACATCATTCACCTTCTCCAAGCAGCACTGCCACTGTGAGTTTTAAAGTGACAATGACTAAAGGGATTAATGCTTATTTATTCTTAAATCAATGCTTCACATTTACTTGGATTCAGGGAAGAAATAAAGCCTTTAGTCTTCCAGCAGTTCATCCAACTAAAAAATATAAATATACTGGAAATATTTTTGAGACTGTAAAACTGAAATAGGCTTTCTTGCCACCTCTGACTCTGTTCTCAGTGATAACCTGAAGAATCAGACTATTATGACTATGATTATAATGATCGTGTTTTTATCCAAGGCAGGAGGTAAAGTCCCTTGCTCCAATCCCCCTGCTGTATTGCTGACATTCTCGATACCTGAGCAGCCATGATGTGTTGCCAATTTTAAAACAGCAGCTGGCTGTTTGTGTCTCACGAACATATATAGTTTTCCCTCTGAAAATCCATCATCTGAAAGTCCAGGATGGCCAAAGAGATCAAGCCTGGTCTGACGATGGTTTCCAAAGCAGATATTCTGCAGTTTCCAGGACTGCCTTCCTACCCCAGTCTCCAGGATGAGATGTAATGGGAACCAGCTGAACTCCTGTTACTGCACTGTAAGACTTTCCTCTCGCATCCCAGGACCTGTCCAGATTTGGGTTTCACTGCAAGACCCGGCGCGCTTCTGACAGCTCTTCCTGCAGGTGCTGAAGCAGCTCTGACTCTCCGTGACGTGGACAGCACCTTCACCAAGCAACTACATCGAGCGTATCCTAATTTCATTTGAATTAGCACTTCATTGGTAATAGCTGCTGCAGCAAGTTCAACAGTCACCATTTGCTGCTTTCTTGCAGTCCTCCACACCCCTCTTGCCACACTTGCTGCTGTACTGTCAGCAGACAGAAGCCGTTTTCACAGGGAAAATCTGCATCTACCACCAAAAGCAAATTGTACAGGCCCCTTTCTTCCTCAATGCTGTTACTCTCATTTCTTATGAAGGCAAAAAATGCCAGGTCTGAGCCCTCTTTGGGCTGGAGCTTCCTCCCAGCAGGGCTCCTGGATGAACCCCATGCCTGGAGCTCTGGGGCACCCTGGGGCACCAGCCCCTTCCTTGCAACATGGTGCCCACACGCACCCACAGACATGTACACCGGTGATGTGTCGCACGTGTGTGAATTCATCAGGAGACACAACCACTAGCTGTTGCTGTCCCTACCACAAGAAAACATTTTGACTTTCATTTGAACCATTTGCTGCAGCAAAAAGGGCATTTGTGAGCCACAGGCAACGAGGAGTGTATAGACGCTGGTGTTGTGACCAGTGCCACCAAATGGGCTGGCAGGCCAGGCTGTGTCTAACTCGCAGTGCTGCCAACGAGACGATACCTTGCTGGCTGGAGTGTTTTCAGTC
Source organism: Fregata magnificens (assembly GCA_013389945.1). NCBI lineage: Eukaryota > Metazoa > Chordata > Aves > Suliformes > Fregatidae > Fregata > Fregata magnificens. The sequence goes on from WAAD01016068.1 coordinate 44,134, forward strand.
CCTGCTCAGACAGCAGCCACGGTGCGTTAATAGCCTTTTTCTTCTCTGAGCATGAAACACAGGCTTATGAGAGCTCCTAAAGGTGCACTGCAGTTTTACCAGCACATTACTGCAATGGGACATGTTTCTGGAAAAAAAGTTCAGCTACAACTTATACAAAGGCGTCGACCCTGGTTTGGGGCGACCTGGGGCAACGCTGACCTCTTACAGGCTTACATTTGCAACACGCATAGTTCAAGTTCCCTTTGCTTCTCTCCCCATGCTTGCCACCACCTGAATTCTGTGCCCAATTTGCTACCCACTTCTAGAGATCCCTCTGCCATCTTCTCTGGCTGCAACCCCTTTTGCCCAGGATGTCCAGCCCCTGCCCTGCCAGCTGGGTTGTGCCAGCACCCCACCATCCCTTAGCTGTCCCAGCCGAGCTGCCAGGGCTCTGTGGGGCCAGCGCAGACCCTGGTTTAGGTGGTCCTAGGGAGAGACGTGCCTCCCTGGCACGTGCACCGTGTGGCACAACTGGCCCAGACAGGGCACCGGCACCCACAGAGAGCCCGTCTCCCCCGGGAGCTGCAGCGCTGCCAATGTCACCTTACCCCTCGTTTCTTTTTCCAGATCATTAACTGTTAAACAGGGAGAGAAAGCAGAAGCAAGTCCTGCTGCCCTGAGAACAGCATTAACGTCAAAAAGGGATTGCTGCATATCATCAATCCTCTGCTAAAGTGAGCGTAGGGAATATCTTTGCCAAAAATAAGCAAGAAGGGCGAGAGTACTTCTACAGAAAAAACCTTCCCCGGGCCTTTTTGGCTTTCCTGTGCCGGTGTGTGCCTGTGTGTATTGGGCTTTGGCAGCAACTCCCCACTGACTTTGCCTGACCGGGTGCCATTGCGACTGTCCCCTGTGTGCTGGCAGCTGCCCGGAGGCGGTGGGGCAGCGGGCACAGCCAGTGGGAGTGGGGTGCCCGAATGGGAGAGCAGCTGCTGCCAGAGGAAGCCTGGAGGCAGGCACGGGCAGCGTGGCAAAGCAGCACGGTCAATAGCTGGCTCCAACTCAAGGCTTTCAGCGGACTGCAGTGAAGTCTCAAGGTACCTTTGCTGCTTCATCTTCATCCCAAAATCTGGTTTTCCATCTTCTTGAAACCCTCTCGAGAGTACGGGAGTTCCCCTACTGTAGTGGATAGCTGTGTCCCCCCACGCCCCCGCTCTTTTCAGTGCAAAACAGTTTCCAATTTAATGTCCCAAGTGGGAATTTCCAGCCATAACCTGGCTGCAATTTTAGTGCGGTGAGCAAGCAGGCTGACTTGCAGCCACATGATTTGCTCTTGACATTGAACTGTTTGTTCTTTTCACATTCTGCCCACTTTTACCGTGCCTAAGCATTGCTCATAAAATATAAGGGCTTGCAAACATAACCTCCAAAAAGCTGCAGAGCTGTTTGGCTTGTACTTCTCAACAGTTAGATCCTTCTCAACACTGCTAGTCTTTGTTTCTAAGGGTTCGTGTATCCCAAACACACCGTGCTGTTGTATTCCGGTCACACAGCTCATTTAGATGCGTGAGCATGTGCTGAACTGCACCCAGATCCCTACCTCCGGGCACCAGGAGCCTCTGATGCAATTGTATTGATCAAAAAAAGATGAAACCAGGGGCATACCCAGCTATCAATCTTACCTGACCTGCAAGGACTGCTGATGAGGATTTTAGAAAGTCCTAGGCAGACTTTTCAGCAGCTCCCTTTGATTTTAAGGATATCAAAGGATGCAGGTACACCTGCAGGAGGTGTAGAGGAGCAGAGCAGGAGAAGCTGGGCTTTGCCATCTGCTTCGGTAATGTGTTATTCCCTCCTTTGAAGGCCAGCCAACATCCTGGGTTAATGCTGAGGGAGACAGTGCCACCTCAGCTCCACCTCCTCCCTGCACCTTTGTGTGTGCCCTCCTGGAGGCACCAGGAGGAAGCAGGCTCTGTACTCTCCAGTACAACAGCTGCAGTCACAAGGAATGATCTAGTCGTTGGAAATAAATTTTTTTTGGAAGGTTTTTTTGGAAGTTTTTCTTTTGCTCTGGGCAAGAGTCAGGCATTGCCTTCTGAAATGACCGAGGTACAATTCTTCAGTCCCATTTCTGGCACTATTCCAGGCTTAAATAAAGATGAGTTATAACACCAAGTCTTGCGAAAAGCATTGAGAAAAATGCTGATCAGGAAGTTTTGTGTAACTTCTTGGCAAAACTTGAGAAGGGAAGGACAGTTTAATTTTTATAGATTTATGGTTGCCTATAAGAAGGAGAAAGGCTTGATGTGGCTGTGGTTCAAATAACTAATTTTCAGTGAATTGTTTCTGCATCCTATATTTTATCTGATTGATCCTTATACATATCTTAAGTCCTTCAGACAGAGTCTGTCCTCTCAGACACAGTGCCAGGTTCCAGTATGAATGTTCAGGAGGGAGAGAAAATACAACATAAATCCCAACTGAATTGAATTTCTGCTTCAGCGTAGCCTGCCATTAAGACTGCACTGGCAGCAGTTGCCGGAGTCCTTGTGTTACCCACACTACAGCCTGCAGCCAGTCTGAAGGCAAAAGCCACTTCTTTCTTCATCTCTTTAAGGACTCCCCTGCCAGCATTAAAAGTCCTACAGCTGTAACATTGTATAACATGCTTATTTTGTTATTAGTTTTGAGCCACTGGTTAAAAAAGCCAGACTGGTTGACCAACAAATCCCTAAACATCTGTACTATATTTTTTAACTTTTACATTAATATGCATATTTGTTCTCATTAGAAAGTTACTGCCTACATTCAGTTAGAGATTAAATAAGCCATTATAAATTAACTGTAATTGGCCCATTTATAAATCAAGCAGTAAGCTTTCATTCATTCTCACTCATTCTGCTGTTTTCAAAGAGATTGTTCTTTTTCTGTCTTTGCAGGCTAGTTACTATCATAACTAGTGTTACTGGCAATTAGCTTACAGTGTAAAGGAACAAAAACAATCTTGCAGTTGTGTCTAGTTAAATACAATAGAAATAGCAACAAGATTGTACCAAGCACTAAAACGAAGTCAGCAAGTGAATTGAATTACTTGATTGCCAAAGAAGGCTACTAGGTATGACCTGAGAAAGTTACAGGCCACTCAGCATTATTTCAAAATCTGAAGCATCCAGCAAATCACAAGGTAACTAGAAGTTGACAGAACACTGTCAGTAAAGCCAGATGCCACCTGGTGAAGTGTGGGTGAAGCACAGGACCTATTACTATGAATAACATTAAAATGCTTCAGAATGTATATTTAAATTAATGTGCTTGACCCAGTTACCCCATCTTTTTTTGTGTGTGCTCTTGGAAAGAGAGAAACAAATGGATTAAAATCTGATCCTGAGGCAGGAGACCATGGCTCTGAGAACGACATCTTGCCAAAGACGGTGAACATCTCAACACGAGATATTGACTGTCAGCCATGAGCACTTCTCTGCTTGAAACGAAAATCACACGAAGACAAGTTGCTTTCAGAAAGGCATGTGAGACTCCACGTAACTCTGTGGCATACATATTTCTTTCGATATTTAAGAGGTAGCTGAATTAATCCTGGTTATTCTGGCCCACCTCTAATCCAGATGGCCACTAAAGGCTGGTTTTATGAATCTACTTTCCCTGGGAATAAGCCACTAGTGGTTGCCCAATTTGCCTCCAGAGAGTGAAGGCCACTTTTAGAGTTGCTTTGACTCCACGGTCAGGCCATGGAGGAAAGCCCACATTTGGGGATTTCCACACTCAGTCTGAGAGCGAGAGGAAAGCATGTCCACGAACAAAGGCCTCAACAAGCCCTGGCTCCATGATGTGCCTCGGTGCATGGTTTAATAGTTGACTCATTGCTAGTGATACAGAAAACTCAGGGCTATAACCTAGGTGGCACAGATTTTTCAGGGATTTCTATGAAGGCTCTCTCCTTTTTTGAAAAGGACTAAAGACCAACGTGTTCAGGTGGGGAGAGGGGAAAGGACAAAAAAGAAAACAAAGCTAAAAGGATCCCAGGAAATAGTTTACCAGCCCTCCTCCAGAGTTAAACCCAGTACACGTATTTAATTCCCGATACTTGTCTAATCTGCTCTATGCTGGAAGTCTACAAATTTTGATGGACTTCTCAGGTAATCTGCTCCACTACTTCACTAGTTTTACCATTGGAAAGTTTTTCCCATTGCCTAACCTTGCTGTAAGGTGAGACGTCTTTCTTGTCATGTCCACCCCAGACAGAATAAACTATTCATTCCTCTTTGCAAAAGTCTTTTTCATTGACAAAGTTTAATTTAAGAGGTATTTTAGGAAAAAGTTTCTCAACAGATCAGGTACTTTTCTGGCAAGGGTACATTTTATGCACTCAAATACAGTAATCTGTTACTTGAAGTAACATTTATCCATTTTAGATTTTTTAAAAATCCATTCCTTATATATACAATATAAATTAGTTGAAAGTTAGCCTCAGTACAACCGTTATTTATTGGTTTTCCACAGTATGTCCAAGTCAGTTTACCCAAGGGAAATATTCTTTCAGCTATCACATCAGGACTAGATATGAATGTTGTATTTATAGACTTTATTGAGTAACCAAGAAAATGAGCTTTTACAGATAGACAGAAAATTATACCATTTCTGAAATCAATACCCCCATAGCATGTAAACACATACTCCTCGGTCTCTCAGTACATAATACCCCTCACACCAACACAGTGTCCAACCTTCTGTCAAGTCTGTAAGCTCTAATAAGCAGTAGGATTGCCTGAACTCTACACTGTTTTTCTGGAGAAAGGGGTTGAATTAAACTAAGACAATTGTTTTCTGAAATCAGAAGGAAGTCAGGTATTTCAGAGCTAGTACAGACTGTCACATAAAATGTGTTTGTATCTTACTGTGTTTCTGTATGGGTACACTTATAACCAAAACATTTATCATGAGTTCTTTGATGATCTAATATATTTATAGCAGCTCTTCCAACATATCACAGTCAAGATGTGTTTATTTTTATTTTAAGGCTATCATAAAACATTTGGTATGCTGTTAAAAAGAAGCATTATGCAATTACTGAAAGAGTCTCTTCATCATCCTTAATAAACAAAGTTTAATTATTGTAGACTTACCTAATGTGCAGAAATAACTTATAGGAGCTGTAAAATATTTTAAGATCCTGTTCACTGCAGGCTAGAGAGATAAACATCTTACTAGGGTGTACCTCAACATTTCCATGCATTGAGAGCTGACAGAATGATTCCCAAATTTTTTCTTATGATCTGCAGAAAAGCAATCAAATGGTTTTGCTATATCAACTTCAGGAGTACGTTTGTCCCCTGATTTAAGCTGCCTATGATCTAGAAAAGTAGCTGGAAGCAAGTATTGCTTCTTACTGTCTACTAATTTGCAGACAAAATGTCTTTTTCTAAATAGTAACATTAGCTGCAGCAACTGCAAGCAGCTGTACATCAGTAAAGCTCAAACCATCTGTCTGTAGTGCAATTTTTACATTTTTAGATATTCATAATGCTGTTTCATAGAGGTCTTGAAAATATTCATTTAGAGAGCACACAATTCTTTTCTACCTACCTGACAATAAACATTGGAAACATTTGGATATTTCCAGGGTTTCGAGGCATTAGTAGCCACAATCTTTAATCGTTTTCTAAATTGAAAGAGGATCCTGTTATTCACAGTGAATGAAGCTCTCACTCTAAAAAGCTAGGTTGCTTCAGAAAAGGGGAGAAAATGTTATCAAATTTGCTGCCATAGTCAAGAGATTTATATGAATGGCTGCAGAGGGTACGATTGCTGTTTGCCACTTTTACAATGCTAATTTTTGTTGTTGCCTCTAAAAACCTATTGAGTTTTGTTTGTAGAAGCTATATTACCATTATTTTTTCTAATTTACTCCATTTTCCTGCCCTCTTACATCTGATAGTACCCCATCAGTCATAAAGAAATATTTTCTGCGTGTGCTGATAAGCCTTATGTCTATGCACCTGAACTGATCCATGCAAAGCCATTCCTCCACTCAGGAAGGCAATGCAGAGCATTTCTTCCAACACAGGCAGGAGCGGACATGTTAGGGGAAACGCTACCATCGTACTCACAGTCATGATCCATGGAGAGCAGTCAAACGAATGACACATCACTAGTATTTCAACCTGGTCTTGTTTCACAATCAGCCTGCAGGCCATGGATGTACTCTATTTAGTCAATATTTAAGTCATGAAAAATGGGATTCAAGTCATCCCTAGATCCCAGAAGATCCACCATTTAAGCATAATCACAAGCTCTAGTCTTTTACATAGGCTATAGCTATTTTAGAGATGAAAATACACTTAAAGCATATTTCGTTTTGGAGTTAATGGCGTTTCAGATCCTTTGCAATGTAAACTGTTGTTTGATCAAATTCAAAGGACTTGGTGTCACAACAAAGAGGGCGCACCCGGCCGCCTGGCACTTTCTGTGGCAGAAAGTCAGAGAACCTTTCTGGAGAAGTAAAACCCTTCTCTGTCTTTCGCTCAGCCAGGCTATTCAGCCTTCAAGCACAAGCCTTTGGACAACGTCCATGGAGCCTCCGCTCTAGGTCTTCTGAAGCCATCCTCCTCCTCATGTCTTTTCTGAACTCTCGCTCAGTTCTTCTCCCCAGCTCTGAAAGCAACGTTTTTCTCTTTCCAGTTCCATGACCAAGTCGTGAAACTCTCATTTTACGACTTCCCTCCCTGCTCAGAATGTGCCAGTAACGTAGTAACTCTTTATGGGCTGGGGGCCTCACCTATTTATAGGCTGCGAGATGAACATTTCCAGAGGGCCTTGTTATAACTTCTGCGCAGAAGTTTCCATGCCATGCCCAAGTGAATTGGCACACCATCACACTCTAGCACAACCCACTTGGTGAAATGCTGAATTGACTTTTGCAATAAAGCATATTACGTTTACATAGTCACTAACATGAACGAAGTTCTCCTCACAGAAGATTTCTTCACCTGGGGTGCAGGTACAACACTTAATGCATAGTGTAATATAATAATTTCATGGGTAAAGTCTGTCATCCTCAGCTATGGTTTAATAGCTTTTTCTTTACAGGACAGATTTTCTTTGTTTTATGCAAAGACTGGGGCTCCTCACGCTAAAGACAAGTGCCTTCAGAGAAAAGAGATCACACTGAAGATAGATCCTTAACCCGTAACTACAGCATGCCTTAGACAGAGTTTAACAGGCTGATTTGGTCCACTCTCACACCATGAAGAAGTGAAGCAAGGGATGCCCCTGAAAACAAGCAGTGGCTGATCACACATCCTCAGTACATGGAAGTACCTTCTCCCACTGAGCCCAGATCAGCCCTAACCAACTCTGCAAGCCCTCCTGTCACGCAGCTCTGTCTTTTGTTCAGCTGCGTGTACGAGGGTTGGTCAACCCACTTACCTATGAGGTGGAAATATAGCCTCTTTGTTGATCTGCATGTGAGGGACCTTCCCTGTGCTCGCTGCACTGAGGACCTCTGTATACTGCACCATTCCTCATGCGGGACAATCACATTGGCAGTTAGTGCCACAGTCCCTTTTTCTATGAGGTTTGTCTTTCTCTCTCTGTTGCAGAGGAAGTGCCACATACTCATAAAGCCTGGCTGGCAGTGGCAGCCCTCCGTCCCAGAGTATGTCTGAGCCCTTCCAGCCAGGTTCTCCTGCCCTGCTGTCTCCATGCACTGCAACAACTGCTGTCCGTGTCCTGAGCTAAAGGCACACAAATACCCCACACCCATCTTTGCACAGCGACATTGGTTCTGTGAGCAAAGAGGGAATGATGCTACAAGAAGAAAGGAAAAGTCAAAAGAAGAGAAACTAACCCATTTTTCAGAGGTCATGAGAAAGTGAGACTCCAGATTATTTCTGTCTTCCAAAATGCATCATTAATTTTGAAATTTTTTAAATTATTTCTGTAGTGCTTTTCTGGAAAAACATAACAGGCATCTTACAGTAAGATTCATGCAGATTCTAAAGCATGCATTGGATTATCTTAATGCAACAAAGTCTTAATCTAAGACTTAGTTTCTCAGGATATTATGGACATTTTAAAGTAGAAGAATCTGGATTTTAAGACCTGTTATTAGGAACATTAAGCCAATATACATGAGGTCTTATGAGTTGAGGTCAGTAACATTTACTGCAAGTAATTATTCACAAGTCTTTTTAATAGATTTTAAATCCCAGAGCAACCTTTATATGAATTCCAGCCTTTCCTAAACAGCAGATATTTTACTTAATTAAAGGCTTTTTATAACTGAATAACCACCCATGCTTATGTAAGCATTTTCAATGGCCTTATGCATCTTATTTCTGGTATAATTCTTATAGTTTCAGCACTAAACTTTCTTATGACCACCTTCTGGCTGAAGAACTCTCTATTATAGGAACACTTGTCACCACAAGGTAATGAAAGTTTCCGGACAGCACACTTGTTAAAACCAGCATGCCAGGTGCAATGCCACAAATATTGTAGACAGTAGTATTGAATTACTGATTTTTGACCAACTTTACTAACACCATCTTTTAGTTTCATTCAATTTTTGTTTTACTGCTCCCATTCCCCCAAGAGTGCTGATCAGTTGATGCACATCTTGGCCCTTGTGTTAGAAGGGATACAAAGGTGTCCCCACGCAGTCTTTTCTGATGGAAGGGAGCTACTGCAGAGGACCCCATGGAGATCCTTTGCTGTTGCCTGGAAGACAACCTCCTCTTCCAAGAAGGATGAGGACACATCTCTCAGCTCCCAGCACAACACCCAGATGAGGTTCTCCAGAGCTTCCTTGCCCTGGTTTAGTGGCAAATGTCTCTTGGTGACAGAATTCTGCCTGCACGCAACAGTGACAGCCCTTGGAAGTCATCACAAGGGAGTCATAGACACTCTCCCTGGGCTTTTTGCTTCTATGTCATGCCTAATAAGAGACCTGCATGTCAGTCTCTGCTCTCATTCAAGCCTATATATTCCTTTTAACTTACGTGAAGCTGCGGCTGAGGAAAAAAATTTTTCAGGCATCCAAAATTTAACAATTCACCCCATAAATATACCACTTTATAAACCCAGTATATCTATCCAGAGATCTTCAGAGCATAGTAGTTAATAAAAAAATAAAAAACACACATGCACGCAGACATATGTTCATTCCTTCTTGCATTCGGAGGCAAAACATTTGACCAAGAAACCCTGGATTTCAGTGACACTAAGCAGTCAATTCAGTGGTTCTGCTGTTACACTCTGGAGTCTGTGACTATTCCTCTCTTTCGAGAAACAAGGTACTGAGTATACACAAAAAGCTGCTCCACAGATGAGTAGAACAGTCTACTGCTTGCAGAGCAATCTTCAAAATGTTTGTGCATGTGAACTACTGAACACCTACTCCTATACTAGAGACAGATAACAAGGTTAAAAGTGTAACACACCAATGTATCCTGGAGGTATGAAAAGATCTAACCTTGTATGGAAGTCCTCAGTAACTGAGAAGGTATATAAAAAGTTAAGACAGATTTGGTATTACTTATTCATCTCCTTTTCTAGGCTTAAAATAAGATTTAGAACTACACACAAACATATACACATTAGAAGTAGTCAGCATGGATTCACCAAGGGGACATCATGCTTGACCAACCTGATAGCCTTCTATGATGGCATGACTGGCTGGGCAGATGAAGGGAGAGCAGTGGATGTTGTTTACTTTGACTTCAGCAACACTTTTGACACCGTCTGCCATAACATCCTCATAGGTAAGCTTAGGAAGTGTGGGTTAGGTGAGTGGACAGTAACATGGATTGAGAACTGGCTGAATGGTAGAGCTCAGAGGATTGTGATCAACGGTGCAGAGTCTGGTTGGAGGCCTGTAACCAGGGGTCTGTACTGGGTCCAGTCCTGTTCAACATATTCATCAATGACCTGGACGAAGGGATAGAGTGTACCCTCAGCAAGTTTGCTGATGATACAAAACTGGGAGGAGTGGCTGATACACCAGAAGGCTGTGCTGCCATCCAGCGAGACCTGGACAGGCTGGAGAGCTGGGCCAAGGGCAACCTAATGAAATTCAACAAAAGCAAGTGTAAGGTCCTGCACCTGTGGAGGAGCAACCCCATGCACCAGTACAGGCTGGGGGCTGACCTGCTGGCAGGTAGCTCTGCTGAGAAGGACCTGGGAACGCTGGTGGACAGCACGTTGACCATGAGCCAACACTGTGCCCTTGTGGCCAAGAAGGCCAACGGTATCCTGGGGTGCATCAAAAGGAGTGTGGCCAGCAGGTGGAAGAAGGCTATCCTCCGCCTCTACTCCACCCTAGTGAGGCCACATCTGGAGTACTGTGTCCAGTTCTGGGCTCCCCAGTTCAAGAAGGACAGGGAACTACTGGAGACAGTCCAGCAGAGAGCTACGAAGATGATCAGGGGACTGGAGCATCTCTCTTATGAGGAAAGGCTGAGAGACCTGGGTTTGTTTAGCCCAGAGAAGAGAAGACTGAGGGGGGATCTTATCAATGCTTATAAATATCTGAAGGGTGGGTGTCAAGAGGATGGGGCCAGACTCTTTTCAGTGGTGCCCAATGACAAGACAGGGGACAATGGGCACAAATTGGAACACAGGAAGTTCCAGCTGAACATGAGGAAAAACTTCTTTACTGTGAGGGTGACAGAGCACTGGAACAGGCTGCCCAGAGAGGTTGTGGAGTCTCCTGCTCTGGAAATATTGAAAACCTGCCTGGAGGCAGTCCTGTGCACCCTGCTCTAGGTGTACCTCCTCAAGCAGGGGTTTGGACAAGATGATCTCCAGAGGTCCCTTCCAACCCCTACAATTCTGTGGTTCTGTGATCTTCCTGACATCTTGGCACATAAGACAAACTATTCTAAGAGAAAAATACATTATAAACAAAGAGAAAAAAATACAGATATAATCAATCATACCTAGTTATAATTTAGTTCTCTAGCACTCCATCTTCTTCTCCCCCTCTCCCCCAATGCAGGGATGATTATAAAAATCTCTAGCAAATTCAAAATCAACAGGAGATACTTTGGGTCGTATCTGACCAATGTAGGATTTGCCAGGAAACAAAACCAATGCACAAGAACACTGTCATTGAAATTCTAACTACAAAGCAAAGTTTTTATGCCCTGCTTTCTTGGGCCGTTTTAGTTCTCTTATAAAAATCCAGCAGACAAATTTCTTCTCCATCAAAACCCCTTTATTCTTCCTGTGACTCCTTACTCTCTCCTGGCCAACTGATTCAAAATCAACAAACATTGTTTTAGAAAGTATATAAAAACCATTTAATAGGAACAAAAATCAAGAATCGGAAAGAGAAAATAATGAAAGCAAAACATATTAAATAAGACCACTATTTTACTGCAAATATACAATTATGAGACTAACATGTTTTCTTAGGTGACAGCATTTAATGGTTTTAAACACAGATTGAAAACATGGTCTTAAGTAAAGACTCAGTTATATAGTTCTTTCTGCAATTCTTTACAAGATTCAAGTAATTTTACCCCAAAACTCATAAATTTTCGAATCAGTTAAATCAGAATTTCAAAATTTGGATATCTAACCTTCTGAATTAGTGCCACCAATAAAAGACTCAAGGATAAAATAATATTCTGTTGGCCTTATTGCTTTTCTGACAAAAGTTTAAGATCTACAAACCACCTTGTTTGTGAAATACTGCTGTCTTCATATAGAAACCATATGCTTCACAGACATACAAGAAACTGGGCAGCTTTCCTGAGCAGTATCTCCACCCTATATGACCACAGTGTGGGAGACTCATTGCCTTACTGTTGTAGCACAGGAAGGCTCTGTATTTCAAACAGGCTCTTCAGTAAGAAAGCAATTCAGAGAAGTACCATAACTATATTTCCAGCCATTTTGTGGCAAACTAATTTTCTATTGCTTCCATTCAATTCTATGCCCCAAAGTACATTCTTTATGCAGGTTGTGGAGATTACTGCATACTGAACTTTCTTCTATCCTACTATTTCTACTTCAGAGACATAACAAGGGAAGAAGGGTGGCAATAGAGGCTACTCTAAATGCCCAGAAGATTTTCAAAAGCCTGCTGAAATAACTTCTCCCTGAAGAGAGTTTCCAAACTCATTTCACCATCCTTTCAGTTTCCTGCAACCCCACGTCAGCCAATAGGATTGTCTATTTTGCACAGGAACCATCTTTATTTCTCAGTCTTCAGCACTTTCTGAGCCTGCCTTTTCATGTACTTTCAGTGAAAAATGTCATTTTAATTTTGAAACAGTCAGAGACATCTTAAGAGATGAAACTCCTCTGTGCAGAAGACTTCAGCCTTTCAAAACAGTTTTGGCCCCAGCAGAATTCAAAACTCCCTGTCAGTATAAAAATACTTAATATCTCCACCAAACACTACCAAAGAGCCTCTGCTTGGCCAAGTGCCCCAGAGCGGTGGAGCTTGGAAACCCCCAAGCCCTACCACTGGGTACCTGCCAGAGGAACCAGGAAAACAAGCTGTCTGGAGTCAAAAGAGAGACAAGAGGAAACTTGGTTCATGTGGACCCAAGAGTCACAGGCACTCAGGCTTCTGGATGTCCTCTCCAGACCCAGCCATACAGGTGGAAGAGGTTACTCTTTCCCAGGGTTTTCCTACCTGAGCGCTCCCTCATTCATTTAAACCAAATTTAAACAATCAAGCCCGCTATTCCCCATCCACCCCTTCGATCTGCCAGGATTGATTTTGCAGGATGGGCATTAGGGAGCACTTGGCCACGAGCTCACCTGGGGAGTCAGCCTATGGCAGAGGAGCTGCAACAAGCCCTTTCATCAAGCACAGTGATCCTGGGAGAAAATATCTGTTTGTGGCTTCCACTGAATCAGAACCATCTCCACATAACATTTTAATTTTGACAAAAATCAATAAATTCTGCTGAGTAGGTGTTCTATTGATTTTTTTTTCCTAAGCAGCTGTACAATTGCTAAGAAACTGATGCACTGTCAGACATTTCGGTGACTAAGTAATGAATAATTGGCACTTAATCCAACCAACTGTCACATTAGACAGTCTCTGAAAGCCTGTTCACAGTAAATACTGGTTTTGAGTGGGGAGTAGCAGCACAAATATTCCCAGTGTGCATTTCTTGATTCTTTCTTCTTCAACTATTGCTTCCAAATAAGCTCATCTCTCCTTTACGTACATTGCAATATTTTCGTTCTGTGACATTTTCATCCTGTGAGATTTTCAGCCTAAAATATTAAATCCCACAATACTTGCCTGCAGAGGTCTTTATAATCATTCATCATTCATAGGTCTTTATAATCATGCTAAAGTGTTTGATTCTGCCCAGAGAAACACCTAGGAATAAGGTTATTGTGTGATAAATGACTACCTGTCAACTTTCCTCAAATCAAGTTGCATATGCTATAGCCAGTGACATGTTCCACAGCTAGTGTCCACAACCACACTTGTGGCATCATTTGAAACTTCCCGAGAAGAGCAAACAGACACAGAATTTGAGTTTTGGATATCTGGAACCTTCAAATTCACTTTCCCAGGAATACAATGTTTTTAATATTCCCTTCCTTATGTGCACTAGAAAAAGTGTATAAAGACAAAAAAATTAGTACTGTATTGGAATATGAGTCCAAATGATTATGTGAAGTGAATTACCTCTCCACTTATGCCTTGCACAGAAGAGGATATTACTATATATCTGTTGGCTTGAATAATCAATAGTTCATATTTTTGTGAAATATTTAGGAGAATGAAATCTTCCTTGTATGGAACAGAGCAGCCTTGGCAAGGAAGAAGACTCTCTCTCCAAATATCTTACCCTGAGACAGTTGTCTGTCACGTATATCTACTGTATCTGTTTAGCTTAGGGCATCAAACTTTCCTCCCTCCAGTTTCTGTAAGAATGAACACACCCTGCTACTTAGAGCAAAACACAAATCTGGCTCCACACACACCTCCTCATCTCCATTATTTTTAGTTCAAATGTTTGAAGCAGTTCATTGAAGAAAAACCTATTAAGGAACAACAAGCCCTCATTTCCTTTCAGCTTGCAAGCTAATTAGACTGGCAAAGCAGTTACAGTGTTAATTTATTCCTGGCAGATAAATTAACTGCTTCTTTGCAGACACTGGAGGAATGACTCACATCATTAACACAAGTTTATTAACTACAGCCTTTCCCCCTTCCCCGCCTCCCCCCTTCTTCTCCTTTGGGCATAAGATTAAGACTGGAAGGTCAGCTTCACTGCATTTCACACTGTTTTCAGGGACTACCTCTGTCTTCTACCCCAGTCCCAGGGTTCAGCCTTGCCAACATTTGGGAGCGGCTTCTGCTCCCGGTGCAACCGATCGACTCCGCTGGGAGCCTGGCCAGGGCCTTAATCCGTTCACCATTTTTCACGGTCATAGCAGTCAGCTAAATATCAGCAATACCTTCTACACCGCAGCAGCAAGTCTGCCAGGAATGTTATTAGGATCTGATTTTTAGGTGTTTTTACACAAAACACAGCTAGGAAATTTTCCTACAGACTGAAATTAGAGGGCTGGGTCCTTCAAGCAGTCATTCACACAAGCAGCCCTTACCTGCGAGCTTCATCAATGGCACTATTCACGTGAGATTTTATGGGTTACGGGATTAGACACTGTATGTAATGTCTCAGGCTGAGACGCAGCCACACACCCCGCACATGGCTGAAACCCAGCCACACAGCACAGCCCTTCTACCCTCTCTCCATCAGCAGCTGAGACATTCGGAAATACAAATATTTAAAAAAAAAAAAAAAAGAAAAGGTGATCGGAAGTTGCCTTTTAAATCCTCGATTTCGTCATTGCTCAGAAAAATCCAACTGCTCGTGAGATGTATGCGGTCTCCCTTTAAGCCCACCATGATGAATTCAGCCTTCACACAGGCCTGCATTGTAAACTGTAGTAAATAAATTGCTGCTAGCCCTACATAACCGGTGAATTCATTTTCTAGGCTTGCCAATATGACATGTTTCAACAAGATATACATTCAGTTTTTAAAGGTATCATGTTAATATGTTTGTATAATTTTTTTCTTCTACAAATCCCAGCAGAGACGGAGACCATTTTTAAGGACCTCCATCGTTGCAAATACCACTTTATCTTTGTCATGGGGCCCTGCTTATCCGCAGGCCCTTTGGCTCAGCAAAATTAGCCTCTTGCCACATCAAGAAAATTTCAGGTTCTGTTGTTTTTTAGGTTAAACGAGATGCTGCAGTAACTCTAAGTAGAACCTGTTATGCTGGCTCAGGTCTGCCAGCACGGTATGTGAGTTTCACGTGCTCACTTAAATTAACAGGGATGATGAAGGTGGCACTTGTACCTTAACTCTCTCCAGCCCTAGTGGGAATAAGACTATTAGAGCCTGCATTTCGCTGGTGATACTACCATGGCATAAACGTTAATTATCTGTGAGTTCAAATCTTGGTTACCATGTCTCTCGAAGGAGGTGTTCACCTTGTCTGCTCTCAGACAAGCTTCTGCAGTAAAAACACTGCAGTGGGATTTGTAGGGCGTTCTCAATCCATACGCTGCCCACTGCCGCTGCCACCAGTCCCAACAGTCCACCTCAGTGCCCTGGGGTATGCCAGGTGGAACAGGTCTCTGACGAAACTGCCCCCCAAGCTAGACCAAAGGAAGGAAACACGAGGTCCCTTCATTACTCACAGGACAGCACTGGGTGCTGGTGTGGGCAGTATCTTTGCAGGGAGAGCCTTTTCTGGCCCACCCATGCAGGCTCTGTGGGATCCAGCAGCAAACCAATCTCTTCAGCATGTAACAGCTTAACTCCAAATCCAAACTTCCCAATACCCTCAGCACTGCCCAGAGACACCTGTACAACCAGTGTTGAAGACAAACCTTTCTGCCCTACTTTGACATGTAATTCCACGCCCAAATTCTAGTTGGCCTTGAATGATAAAACACCCAACCCTTAGTCCCTGCCACAACCATAACCGGACTGCTAGCCCAGACCACATGTGCTTTTTATTTGCTGATTAACTTCAGTAAGAAAGAGAGTTGGCAACAAACGAGAAAAGAAATGGCACTGAATAAAATTATCTACAGTGCACTTTTAAAAAATATTAAGCACCAGGCTCCAAAAAGATTCACAGACATTTGGCATAAAGCCAGCACCAGATCATGCTGGGGTAACAGGATTACTGCTTGCACTGGGATTAGGGCTAGGTTAAGACTTAGTATTTAGGAAGTGAAGAATTTGATTTATGGTAAGGAGAAAGCAATATGAATAGCATATGGGGTGGAAGGTTTGATTTTAGCTTTTAGGTTGAGCAGCATTTAGGGTTACTGACAGTAGGGTCCAAAGTTTGCAGCCAGATCTGAAAATTGCAAGGACTAGAGTAAAATCTGTGCGTGGGGACTAAAGCTTAGCTCAGGTGAGAGCAGGGCTCATTTGCCTATGGGTCAGCATGAGGTAACAGGGGCTGGACAGCAGGGACACAGACAGTTAGGATGAGAAGCAGGAGAAAACTGTTCCTGTTCACAGGAGGGATGAGAGGGCTGCCGCTCCCCTCTTGCTAAAGAATTAGGGAAGGTTCAAAATGTAGAGTGTGGAAGATGGAGGAGGTAGGTGTATTCATAGAATCACAGAATCATAGAATGGTTTGGGTTGGAAGGGACCTTAAAGATCATCTAGTTCCAACCCCCCCGCCATGGGCAGGGACACCTTCCACTAGACCACGTTGCTTAAAGCCCCACCCAACTTGGCCTTGAACACTTCCAGGGATGGGGCATCCACAACTTCTCTGGGCAACCTGTTCCAGTGCCTCACCACCCTCAGAGTGAAGAATTTCTTCCTTATATCTAATCTAAATCTACCCTCTTTCAGTTTAAAGCCACTACCCCCTCCTGTCACTACATGCCCTTGTAAAAAGCCCCTCTCCAGCTTTCTTGTAGGCCCCCTTCAGGTACTCGTAGGCTGCTTATAGTGAGGTCTCCCTGGAGCCTTCTCTTCTCTAGGCTGAACAACCCCAACTCTCTCAGCCTGTCTTCATAGGAGAGGTGCTCCAGCCCTCTGATCATCTTCGTGGCCCTCCTCTGGACCTTGTCCAACAGGTCCATGTCCTTCTTATGTTGGGGGCCCCTGAGCTGAATGGAGTACCTCCAGGTCTCACGAGAGTGGAGTAGAATGGGTGAATGACCTCCCTCGACCTGCTGATAATGCTTCTTTTGATGTAGCCCAGGATATGGTTGGCTTTCTGGGCTGCAAGTGCACATTGCCGGGTCATGTTGAGCTTCTCATCAATGAACACCCCAAGTCCTTCTCCTCAGGGCTACTCTCAATTCATTCTCTGCCCGGCCTCTATTTGTGTTTGCAATTGCCCCGACCTATGTACAGGACCTTGCACTTGGTCTTGTTGAACTTCATGAGGTTCACACGGGCTCACCTCTCAAGCCTGCTAAGGTCCCTCTGGATGGCATCCCTTCCCTCCAGCTGAACACCCCAAGTCCTTCTCCTCAGGGCTACTCTCAATTCATTCTCTGCCCGGCCTCTATTTGTGTTTGCAATTGCCCCGACCTATGTACAGGACCTTGCACTTGGTCTTGTTGAACTTCATGAGGTTCACACGGGCTCACCTCTCAAGCCTGCTAAGGTCCCTCTGGATGGCATCCCTTCCCTCCAGCGTGCTGACCGCACCACACAGCTTGATGTCGTCACGAAACTTGCTGAGGGTGCACTCAATCCCACTGTCCATGTTGCTGACAAAGATGTTAAACAGCACCGGTCCCAGTACTGACCCCTGAGGAACGCCACTTGTCACTGGTCTCCACTTGGACATCAAGCTGTTGACCACAACTCTTTGAGTGCAACCATCCAGCCAATTTCTTATCCACCAAGTGGTCCATCCGTCAAACCCATGTCTCTCCAATTTAGAGACAAGGATGTTGTGTGGGACAGTGTCAAATGCTTTGCACAAGTATTGCCTGCTGCCCTAAAAGAGCAGCATTATCAGGATGGAGAATGGCATGTATTTGTGTTGGTCCAGGTAGGGCTTACTGGAGTAGGCCTAAGGGTATTACTGTGTGAGTCTGCAGCAGCTTTTAAAATCAGAACTACAATGTGCTTTTAAAGTTAATCCTCTAATCATTTCCACTTACTATGCACTGGGCTGTACTGCACTCAGGTTTGGTGCATGTAAATAGAATTCTTGCAGACAAAGCAAACCTAAAAGGCCCCCTCCAAGTGTACTCCCACCCTTAAAGCGGACATGGGGGTCTGTAATTCTGTCTTGCTAATGCACCAAGGTCTGCAGGACAGTCTGTTCTTGGAGATTCCTAAATGGGTTTTAGCAGCACATCACAAGCTGCAATGGGAGGCATTGTTATTCAGATAGTATTGTGCCTCCCAAAACAACCTGGCCAGATAAACTGCTATGCAAGGACCTGAGAAAAAGCTGACCTTGTAACAGAAAAGGTCTTGCTTGTATTTAACCTAGCTCAGTAAGAACATAAACTGGATGGAGGCAGTTCAGAGACTGTAGCAAGCTAAAAGAAATGCCGAGTGAGAGCAAGATATCCATAGTAGATGTGATAAAACCTCTGACTGGATGTAAAAAACAGTTTTGCATAGCCCATAGAAGCTTGTAAAGAGTGATTGATGAGGAGAGAGGAGTGGAGAAGAAAACTAAAGAGAGAAGATCAGGATCCAACGTCAAGGAGCATTGCACTGAGAAACAACACAAGAACCCGGGATGCTCTATGGTGATGTGTAAAGTCTGATCAGCTCTCATTTAACTACAGTTTTTCTTATTTTAATTAGCTTACTATAATCCATTACAAACGGATACAAAGTTAATCTAACATGTCCCATAGTTGTTGATAATAAAGTCACTCCCTAGCTGACTGATGACTGTGTGTCACTGTATTTGCACTTTGAAGTGTGATGGTAGACCACAACAACTATTCCTCCACTGTAGGGATTCGCTTGCCCCCTCCTCGAAGAGGTGGCAGCTCTCTCCTCATCTTACTGGCCCAGCTGGTGAGCTACGGAGGCTACAGCACACGTGGAGGTTGATGCAGCTCTCCCTGCCCCCAGCCAGGCACCTGTTGGACACGATCCCATGAAAAGCACCAGTATTTTCCAAGAACTCAAGGAAAGCAAATGCCTGGATGAGTTCATACTCATTTCCTACTCTTATTACCCAGAAGTAGAGAGTTTGGACAATAGCTTGAGAGATCTTTAACGCAACTTTGTCGAGAGTGGATTTGCCTACCCCTGCCTGCAACAGACACCCCTGGTAAGAGTCAGTGGCAGTGAGGTTTTACGGGGAAATAGCCGCTCTCTGGAGCACGGATGCAGATCTGAAGCCTTCATCCAGTGACAATGAAATTGTAACACCAGCAAGGAGCCTTGCCTGTGGCCTTTGCAATTTTGCACCCCTTGCTGATCATACCTTGTCTCAAGGCCAATGTGATTCCACCAGACCAAACTTCTCTCCTGAGCTCAGATCCTCCAGCTGGCCAGCAGCAGAGCAGCCATGGGCACAAAGACTCCCAGGAACTCATTGTTCATGTCTTTTTCCTGAAACAAAAGGATGTCCAGGATGTCTGCAAGCAGTTCATCTGGGGTGTTTTTCCAGAGCAGCTGCTGTATTTGTAAAATTAAGCCCACCATTCTCCCACATGCTGTCTTCGGCCAAAGACCAAAATTGAAGATGGGGCAGCAACTATGGTGTCACCTGTAGGGCAGGAAGAGAATGAGCCAGAACAGAGATAAGGCATGAACATATGCAGCAGTGGAGGCAAGGCTCATTTCTGCATGGTCCATTGATATGGAAAGCAAATATGGTCAAGAGAATGGAGGAATAGCTTATACATTTTTTTCTTGTCCAGGTAGATATTTCTGGGCTATTGTTAGGTTTACAGCCAGAACTAGTGCTGGAGATAGGGTTGCAAAGAGCAAGTAACTGAAGGTCAAAGAAATTACAAGGCACTCTGAGCCAGAATAAGGGTCAGTGCTGAAATGAAATTGTTCTTGCTGTAACAGGGATCTCCCCAGCCGTAGGCAAGTGTAAGTTTAGGGTGGGCTTAGATGTGAGGTTCTGGACTGGAAGGATCAAATTGCTAGGACATTTGCTGGGTCCTGCTTGTTTTTCCTTTAGTTTCAGACTTCCAGAATGCTTGTGAAGAAAGGTTAGGGTACTCCTTAGGGTTACAATTACTGAGAGCAGGAACAGCTTTGTCATGGATCTGTCATGTGCAGAGGAGTGGGATGGAGATTCATGCTGAAAAGAGAAACTGGCTTAAGGCTAGTCATGACAAGTCCATGCCAGTAGCTAAATTTATTTTTTTGTCTCTTGAACAATTATTTACACCTAAGATTAAGACTGGAGAGGGGATGAGAGTTATGGAAAAGGGGCTGAAGATCTCAATTTAGTGGTGCAAGGTTCAATGACAGAGGATGAGATGTGGAGCCATGTGCAAGAATGGTTTCTTTGTTACTCTAAGTTCAAGGGAGAACTAAAGAGAAGCAGCAGCTCTGGGCTATATAATTAAGCCAAGACTCAACTGAAGAGCTAGTTTGATTTACAGATACTGAAATGCCTGTGGACTGGACTGCTACCAATAGGAAAGTATGATCTTTCTTCTTGTTTGGATAAGTTGTTTATTATAATTAAGCCTGTGGCTAGGGTTGTGGTCATGTTTACGGTTAAGGTTGGGTTATGGAGAGCAGAGACTGAAGGACTTGGATCTTGTCAGGCCTGGCGGATTAGGATGAGGACTGGTACCAAAAGGAAGCAAACTCCTTATGAATACATCTGCTACTGGGTCGTGTCTCTTGGTATAACTAGCGTTAGGAGTGTGGTTAGCATGTGGCTACTGGACAACAGTGGTGGGGAAACAATTCTTCTCTACTATTCACTCTAAATTTGAGTGTTTTACAAAACTGATTGACAAGACTTTGGCTTAGGCTGGTCCTATATACTAAGTGTATATAGTTCTATATACTAAATGTATAAAATTCTACACACTAAAACTTTAACTTTATTCCCACCCGTAAAGTTAGGTTTTAGTCTTAACACAGAGAGGCCTAGCTGGAAAAAACCAAACTGTAAGCTATTCTTCCCTTCTAGCAATGGTCCTCAATGTAAGAGATCAAGCCTTGAAGACCATAGCCATGAACATATGTCTTCAGGTCATGCTGTTAATAACTCTACCAGCCCTAGCACAAGGCAGATGATTAGCCCTTTACCCAAACAGAGAAAATAAATAAATAAAGTACACACACACCTGCATCATTTATATACGTGTTTATAGCCTTCTGGAGGAGGCTGAAGTAATATAAAGACCATTCTCCACCTCTTGCACAGCCCTTCATCCTAGACAGAGTCTGCATGTTCTTGGATTAAGCCAAACTCATAAGAGCCTGGTACTCAAAAATTGGTACCCAAAACCTCCAGTTGATATAGACTGGATTATGACTCTACAAAATCTACACCAGCCTGATCCCTAGACATGGCACCTTTAAGGATCCAAATAGCCAAACTAGTATTTCAGGCTCTGCTGTTTCCAACCTTAAAATTGATTGCATCTTTGAAACCCTTATGCAGGCTGTAGAGAAGCACAAAATATTCTTGCCTCCTGGCACAAGCCTGTGTCTTAGTCTGCAGTGCCTTCTGTATTGCACCTTTAAACATCGCTCTTCTGGCCCTGCTGTCTATTACAGTAACCTGATGTCTGGACATAGTTAGAGTCCCAAGATACTTATCACAGCTTGAAAAAAGAGTGAGCTCTTCCCCTCTGGCTACTAGTCCAGACCCTAAACTGCCACTTAGATATCTACTTTCCATCAGACCCTGCTAACCATAACCTCCACCCTAGCTGCAGGCCACAGAAAGACACAAAATAGTCTTCTCTTATGAAACCAGCTCATAACCTAGGCCAGAGCAATATTCCTTCTATAGCTAAAAGCCTGATTGTCCAACCCAGCTGTCCATCACCTTAAGGAGAGGCCAAGCACTGACCCCAAGCTTAACTATATCCCCTGAAACTGCCATTGGAGGCCCACCCCAGCCTCACTCCAAAAGTCATCTTTTGTCATCCAGAAAGATCTAACGTTTGTAGCTCTGACTGATCTGAACAGTAAATGAAACCAAAGCATAGCCTTAACTACACCCCAAGTGAACGCTACCCCACAGAGCACCCTACGTTCTTGATCTGTTTTTTCAGTCACTGTTCCTCAGTTCTACACATGATTATCTGGCAAGACCCAGTAATAAAATTTAACTCTTCACATCTCCATCTCCCTAACCCGAATCCTGCTCTCAGTTCCAACCCTGGCACCAAATAAAACTCAGTGACTGCTAACGTCTTCAAAAGAGTTTTTTAATATTTGTTGCCTCCTAGAACCAACCCTAGATGCATGACTGTAAGCCTTGCAAAGTCTACCAGCAGAAACAAACTATTCAGTACCAGACATCCAGAGCCATAGACTGACGGTATTTTTGGATTATGAAGATGCTATAAACTAGATGATGGAAGCCGTCAGATTCCCACCTGCACAAAAGCAAAAGCATAAATCTGTGATACTGTCTCAGCATCTCCTTCAGCCATAGGCCAGTGAGTTTTGCAGGGTAAGCAATAAAGCTGAGCATTCAGTACTTCGTATTTAAAAAACTCAAACCCAATACTAGTATTAACATAGCCAGAGACCCCTCACAAAAGGCATGCTCCAAATGAAGCTTCCTGGAAAATAACTTAGGTTTCTTGGGGGGGATGGTGAGGAACAAAAGTCATGTCCAAGCAAAAAAAACTCAACGCAGTTGCCTACTAGAGGGGTCTCTTGAACTTACATATGGTTGACGTTGACTTAGCATTTGAAGGAAAAGAGGTGTTGCAGGGCTTCACAAACTGGTTTTGCTTGTCTTGATTTTGCAATACAAATATAGGCAGTATCACAGGGCATCTCAGCAGTATCACAGTTTAGGTCGTTTTGGTATTTGTACCCATATGGATTCCCAATCAATTTTGTTACTGTGACTGCAGGCAAAAACCTGAAGTCACTGAAGATGGGGGACATTTCACTTTAGGTCAGATGTAGATAATTATATTGAAGATGTCTAGACACTCTGGAACTCCTTTATATCTGATGGAGGGAAATGGGTAATTTGAAGGAGCAATTCCTCTGAGTTAAATTTAGAAATCTACTCTCAGATGACATGAATCTTATTCATCATGAATCTTTTTCATCCTCGACTATATCTCTGTCACTATGAAGACAGCTGAAGGTGAGTAGCTCAGATGTAGACATCTACATTTAGTCAGATAAATCTTTTAAACTTGCTTACTAACCTGCAAGATCAGGATCCTGAATAATCAGCAAATTTCCGTACATGCTGCCTTTATGGCATCATGATTTATAGCTTCATGAAAAGGACTTTCAAGGGCATAATAGAACATGGGATTTCTTGTATCTATTCTAAGGAATATCTTTAAATTATCTTCACTTCAGAATTAAATGCATCTATGAAGCAGGAGAATCCAGTATAATTAAATGTTTGTAATAATTACAAAATCCATTTAGGTCTGTTGGTCAGATGGCAAAGACTGGCCTAGCGAGGCTGAGACTCAGCAGAGCAGTGGCAATTTATAGCATATGAGCATCTGGCCTGGGATGTCTTTCCTCCCACCTCACGAGAACAAGAGGAAGTAAACTAGAAGACCACCACTACCAGGAGTGGCTACATTTCATAAAGTCACCGTTGGGGCATGCTGGGAATTGTAAAAATGTTCCTCTACTCTTTACTAGGGTTTAGTCAACTGCTGTATATAGTACCTACTTCTTACATATTATACTTAGCTGAAAAGAGCAATCTGCAACACTAGGATCAGGGTTTCTCAGCTGATACTTAGAAAGGGAGGAACTTTTTTTTAATGCTCATCCTTTCCCAGCCATGGTTGGTTAAATGATGAGATACAAGATAATGTATGGGGGGAGCACTGACTTCCCCTCCTTCCACAGTGTCTGATTATGGGTCATACAGCTGTGACAGCGAATTGTTTCTAAGTATAAACTTGGTGCCTATTCATTTGCCATGGACCAGTCAGGAGGCTGATTCACAGTAATAAGTATATGTAATGTAGTGATATTTCAATTCTATCATACTACCAAAGGCACGTGGTTTCTCTGTGAATGACAATTAAGCTAGCCAACTGTATTTTTACTTAGTCTTTAGTGCCCCACTACAGCTTTTTGCTTACTTTGCTACCAATTAAAAATCCACAACCCCTCCAAATATGTTAAAATTGTCATATACAATACTCCAAGCCATACTCTCTTACTGAATATTCAAGGGGGGGTGAGTGATTGCCTGTCATTGGAGCCGAGAGTCACACTTCATTTATTTTCCAGGAAGCAGAATTAACTCAATATAAATATTCATAACTCTACTCATTAAATGAGTGCTACAACTATGTGAGCTGCTACAGTGCAGCTTGAGTAGATGTGCCTAAGCTGGCTGGCTCAAGCGCTACATGTAAAGTACCTGAAGTAATATTGAGCACAGCATGGGCTGCAAACCCTCCTTAGACCAGGGGTAGATGCTCTTACTTCAGTGCCATGCTGCCACAGTTATACTATCAATCAGCTGTGCCCAATTAGCTAGCCTAAAGCTGTATTTATCTCATTTCTGACTTCCTATCACAGTCTTCTCATCTCTTTTTCTAGTTTAAATGGATGAAATGAAGAAAAGATGAATGGAAAGAATGGAACTGTTCATGTACTTTTAAATCACAGCCAATACTTATTGAGGAACTGTTGTCCTATATTCAAAACACACATGATGTTCCCTTGAGAAGAGAAATCAATCTATTAAGGAGAAATTTAAAGTGCCCTTGGAGATGAGGTGTGCTTCTCCTTGTTTGCTACATGCAAGAGATCTTTCCTGGCTGACAACGGTCAGTGGGAAACATTTCTTCTTCCCAAACCCTCCTTAACCAACTCTCAAACTATCCTCCGTAGACAGGTAGAGACATAGCCTCTTTGAATTTACATAACCTGTGGAACATAGTACAGAGCTCGTAAACCTGAAAAGCAGCCAGCATCTTATTTTTTAAGATTGCCAGAGGGATTATAAGAGTTCAGATAATTATTTTAAAACCACTCTAAGACAAACAAGGCTAAACTAAAAACAAATAAAAGCATCTGTTTACAAAATCCAAACAAACAATAGAGGCGAACAGTTTGTAGGAGCAAATATANGTGAGGAGCGGAAAAAGCCTTGAATATAAGTGACTGACAAAGGTCTGGGCTGCAGAGGGAAATCCTCCTTCCCTCCTATAAATGGAGCCTGAATACTGTATGGGAAGTAGTCCTCAGACAGAGCTGCTGTGAAGCATCCTCCAGATTGTCCACCATGTTATATAGACTGTGAGATATCTTTAGAGTTAGGTCTAAGTGCACTAAGGTGTTACACTAGTTATTTAGACCGGGATTTTTCTTTGTGCCCAAGACCCATTGGCAAATCACTTGTCTGTTTTATTCTGTGTATGATGGAAACTAAATTACCATAATCAGGTCATGATAACAAACATTTTGATTTAAAGCAAGTAATGAGGTAGTAGGTTATTACTTTCTCCATGACAGAGTTTCCCAATCATTTATTTACAACATATTGATTATAATTTTCAAGGCAAGTCCCAATTACAGATTTGCCTAGGGTTCAGCATATTCTCTTTGTTTCACACAGCCATATGAAGAGACACCTTCTACTAAAACTCCATGCAACCAACTTTCAAACAGGCTTGGCAACATCTTCAGTGAATGCACTCCATTCCAGTTTCCCTGCTATGGGGAAAAGCACTGAAGTGCCAGCGTCCCTGTGTGGTCCAAAGATTATCGTGATAACCATGGAATAACTTGATGTTAACTACTACCCAAAAATCACTCTTAGCACAAGCCAGGATAAATAATTTCATTTGCTTTTATGTTTATTTGCAGAAGCCAAAAGCAATAAGGCAGTTCAAAAGCTTTTTAAAGGCAGAAATGAAAGAAACACATATTTAACCTACTTAACTAATTTCTATGTATCTATCAGACCAGCTGTACCTGAGTATTTGTCATTTTCTTGCACCCCTCAAGATATGAGCTCAGGAGAGAGTCTCAGCTTCTTGAGCCTGTTATTTCTTTTCTTTTCAATTTCCAAGTCCTTTCTCAAGGTTTCTCTGAAACGCTGTTTGCAAGTCTTCCCCTTGCCCTTGTATCATGCTAATATGCAGTTTATTCAAGTGGTAGCTTTGATAACGTGTCTTCCAAACCCTTGCGTGGATGATAATCGGGGAAACAGCCATCTACAACCTTTTTAAAGACATATTGTGGCAGTCATACCAGGGGACATCATTACTTGAGAGCTTCCTAGCCATTTACCCTGCAATGTCTCTATTGACAGGTGTTTGGATAAGCACACAAGCTGGTCCCCCTGCCTCAGTGGGGACCATTTCTGCAGGGCCATGCTTTGGATTCCTTATTCATATTTTTCTTTGGCCTATGTAGTCACGTTAGGAACTTCTTTCATGTAAAAATATTTCCACAACTTGATACTATAAGCTTTATCATAGCTATTCGTCTAGGTCTTTTTAAAGTCTCATTTTAATAAGAAAACAATTTAGTAAGTAGTGTCATTTTCAAATTCAAGAAAGTCTTATCAACTTTTACTCATGGACTCAGGGGCAATTCATGATTAGAAAGCAGAGATCTGATTGCAGAGACAGTTTCTCCGTTTCTCCTTTCTTGCCAAAGTTTTTTGGGTGTTGATAGAGAAAAAGCAATGCTCAAAGGCAAAGTGGCAAAATGCCATTGCTTTCAAGAGAATGTCATTTTAAAACGATGTAGTTTTAGATCCTACTTCAAAATTCCTTCAAAATTCATTGTTGTTATTGTAATTAGCTCTATGCTCCATTCTCTTACTTGAAGTATGAAACCTGAAACTATTCAAATTTGTGGAAAGGCTAACAATATGCATTAGGTTCCTTTCCCCATGTACTACTACAGTCACATTTAAATATGAGCTTTAAACAAAATGCATTGGAAGTGAAATACAGTTGAGCATTCATCCTTGAAAACAGCAGAACTGCTTATAGATAATTTAAAAGCGCATGCATATTATGTTTGGCTTCCTCAGGAGTTATCAGAGAGATGCCAGCTAGTTTGTACCAACTATTGCAAAGTAATTTAATACATAATGCATTCTAAATATATGACACAGTGTGTGGGAAAACTGGCATTTCTGTAGTCAGTTACTATCTAAAGGAGGAAGAAGAAAAGTTATGACAACTGCTTGTCAAGATATTTACTCCAGTGACATCTGCCAATGCTGAACTGAAGAAAGAGCAGCATCAACGGTGTGTTCTTAAGGTGTGATTTAGAACGTAGGAAGTGATGGTAAATGGTGGAAGCAATTTGCTTCCATTAATGTTACTAATAATTTTTTTAAGACCCATGATGTATTGACTTTTGGTTTTAGCTTGAGCGTATTTTATTGAAAAAAGCCTGCAGTCATGGGAGGTCATAGAGTGAGGCATATAGAGTGGCACTGCTATGAGCAGAGGGGAGTGAAATAATAGGAAAATATTTCTGTGCTCAGTTTGTGACTTACTTACTTATTACTAAAATGGGTAGGGCAGTAAGGGGAGGGGAGGCTTCAGAAGAGATTTTCAGTCATGCACACTGCACAGCAAGCCATCCTTCTGAGCAACTGCAACATGGGTCACACTCCCTAAGTGAGCATTTACTGTTACTCCAAAGAGATTGTTTGATAGGAATTTTCCAACATGGAGCAAAAAAATATCTTAAGTGTTTCTGCACCATTAAGGAAAAAGGAAAAGTCACAATCCTACAGTATCTCCTGCCCTGTCCCTACCTGGTGTCTTTGCTGGTCCTGATGAAGACTCCTTCCTTCATTCTACCTGAACAGGTATCCAGAAAGTGACTGGAATAATGTGTCAAGGCCATGAATATACAACTGTGAAAGTAAATAACAAAGAGAATATGTCAGCCTTTGAACAGCACACATAAGAACTGACCTCTAGGAAATGATGGATGGATAAGAGCTTTGAATGAAGTGGCTAGCGGGTATGAAGAGCGCAGCAGTCCATGGTAAGCCTTGATGCACAGAGCTAAATTTGGCATTAGCTATGCTGTTTATTGTACGAGAGTGAAGGCAAGTCAGCAGATAAGATACCAAGATAGGGGGAAATGAGCAAAACTGGACCTGTTCCTATTTCTTACTGTGTGCAAGTTCATCAACCTTTGTGCCACAGCTTCTTTTTATATAAAAATGGGGGGGAAAGAGGAACAAACCCCAACCAACCAAAAAACCTTCCCTTATGCTCCTTTATAAAAGAATGAGATCTATATAAGATCTTAGCAGGCATCTCAGGGTAATAACAATCTCATATAAAACACTGAAGAAGCAAAGAAAAAAGGCAGAAATATGTCACAAGTGGATCTGTAACACAAGCTGCTGTTCCAGCAGTCTGTGGCTATCATTTGCTCTGTATCAAGCTGCTCTGACAGCTCTGTATCAAGCTTCAAACCCCCATTTTCAGGTGTTTTCTGCAGTCTTCTTGGACTGCTGGAAGTTACGCAAACATTCATAGTGAAAACCTTTTTGCTTTTAAAAGGAAAACTGCACTTAATACCTAGCCAGTACTGCCTTTCTTCTGCCACTCCAACGGCAAGATGAGCACCTTCTTAATCTCCAGTCCTGCCGTGCAGCACCAAGCATCCTCCTCTTTCCCTCTGCAGCAATGGTCTACGTAACACATCCAATCCATCTACCACAGCCACTGAAATTGTGACCCTACCAGTGAACCAGGATTTTAATCCCAGGGTGCTGCTCCCGCAGCAAAGCTTGGCTGCATATGGGGACACTAAAGGAGAAAGGCTGCAGTTTTCCCTGGGATATGGCTTTCATTTCCAGTTATGTTTTTTTCAGTTGAGATTACACCTGTAATTAAGGCCTCCGAAAAACAGAGATGCCCAAGCAAGCTTTAAATTAACTGGTTTAGGTACTAGAAGTAGCATGGGTGTAGAGTTCAACTTGGTGTCGCTTGTGTGTACAGGGAGTCACTGGCAAGTGCAGGCTATAATCAGTGCAGGCTGAACTTCATGCTGCTGCACTCAGATAGCATCTGCTGAAAAGGAAATGCACATTTAGGACTGAAACCTGAAACAATTACCCCGGCTGTAGCAGGCTGCTCTGTAGGAAGCACTCGGACACGTAATATGGCGGCAAGTAAATAATAAGTCTATTGGTATAGAATATTGGTTGCTGTAGCTCAAAATCGGTTTAGTGTAAAATACAGGTCTGAGATTATCTTTTCAAAGGACTGCTGAATTTTTTGTTCTTCCACACCTGAAGGTATAAAAAGGCAACTCACCACAGATTTGTAAGAGGAAAAACAAAAGCCATTTAAAACTCCGTTTTCTTATTCAGCTTCACATCTTACCTTCTTGTACACTTTCCCAGAAGCTACTTACCACCTGAATTTATATGCTATAACCTCTTAGCTTTAGCAGGGAGAAAAACAAAAGTGCTGAGCTTTCTCAGACTCAGCCTGTGAAAACTGGTGGACATTTAAAGTGAAAATATTAAAGTTTCAGTGCCAGAGACAAGCTGCGCAGTACTTGCCAAATAGAATGCCATGGCAATCACGGGGAAAATATCTTTTTAATGGCATACTCTATAATGTCTGCCGGGGTGACTCCAGTCCCAGCAAGTCATAACTAGAGGTCACGTGATCTGGATGCACTCTTGTCCAAATCTTGTTTTCCATCAGGTCTAATCTCTAGTGAGAACCAGAGGCAAAACACATTCATTGTTTTTGCATTTTTCATTATGTGAAGAGCAGAAGAACAGTCATACTGGGGGAACCCACAGGTTCATATTCTCCATTGCTCCATCGCCATCACTGGCCCACACTGATACTCAAGAGCAGCAGTATTATCCAAGTATCCAGTATACCCGGATGCTTCCTTGGTACATGCCCCAGTCCCCCACTCCAGGGCCTCTGGGGTCAAAGCTGGCACCTTTGCATTTTTTTCCCCCGAGAATTTATCCAGTTGTATTTTAAACAAATACAAACATCTGACTTCCACAATGTCCTATGTCAGAAGTTCCCCAGTTTATTTGCATGTTTCCTAAAAATTACTTGGTTGGTTTGTTTGTTTGGAACACGCCACACACAAGTTTTGTTTGAGGTGTCCTAACTATTGTGCTGCAAGATAAAACAAGCAGCTTTTTCTTAGCCCTCTTCCTCATACCCACTAACAATATTATAGATATCTGCCAGACCCCTCCTCAGTCATCTGGTTTCCAGGCTGAAAAGTCCATGGCTATTTAGTCATTCCTTGTTTAGTTTCAGCTCTTTACTCCCTGTTCTCTGCCTTTCCCCGTTCTATTATACCTTTTCTGGGAGCTGAAACAGGGTTGCTGGAGCACAACAGAATTACCAAAAAAAAAAGAAAAAAAAAAAAAAAAGA
>WAAD01016068.1:74691-130555 GCA_013389945.1 Fregata magnificens
AAAAAAAGTCTGTTTAGTTCCCCCTTCCAAAGTTTCCTAGCAACGTCTGCAATAACCCCAATGTCTCATTGTCTCATTTCTGCATGAAAAAGGGCAGCTCAGATTCCAACATTGCAAAATGAAAAGCGGTTTTTGCCCTCACTTTATATTTAGCTATGTCAAATTTCACCTGCCGTTTTATCACACAGTATTAAGAGATCCTTCATATTTAGCCCTTACCTTTACTATTCCAAATATCTTACTGCTGGTTTGGTCACTTTGCCTGTTCAGGCCCTTCACTGATCCCACTCCGCCCCAACATAAAGTCATATAAACCTCTGCTGGTTGGCATTAGAGGTGAAAACTATCCAAGACTCCTAACTTCTCTTCCCACTTCATTTAGCTGCAACAATGAATGTCCACAGCAGCCTAGTTTAAAGCCTTGTTGCATGTCTTTTGGTAGTCTAACCAGCTGGGTTTCCTATGTCAACATCCCTGCTGACCTCTTCAGAAAAAAAGCTCTGATGATACTTTTCTGACAAATAAGCTTTTGCAGTGTTTGCTCTTCCCCTATATATCATATTTACCCATGTTTACACTGTTTTCTTTAGTGCAGTTCCTAGTGATTTGCCTGGTACAGACACAGCAGATGTATTTATCAGTAGTTTCCCAGATCTCTTCTGAAACACCTTCAAAAGTTGGTGTCTTAGTTAAAATTTTCAGTTCTTCAAATACCAATGAGGTTATAAACAAGAGGTCATACATCACAATTAATTTCTGAGCTGCTTTAGAAGACACGATGTGTTATTATATAAAAGTAAGCTACCAAGCTCCTGACACTTGGACATTTCAGAGAAATTTGAAGTTTTTGCTTTGTGCCTTAGCAAATACCATTTCTATCACTGTGGATGCCTTTCTTTAGGTGTTCTTCACCTTCTGCCACTTCCACATTGGACTATTTCAAGCTCCTGTTTGACCAGAGTATTTTTTCTAGGAAATTTATCTGCATTAGGGGAATCTGAATACTGGTACTTCTGTCTTGCACTGCCTCGTGCTTCTAGCTTCTTTTCCACTTTCCTCATTTGTTGGCCAAAATCAGTTAAAATATTAAGAACTATTTAGTGCTTGTGAAAACTGCCAGGCTAAGAACACTCATAATATTTATCCACAAACAAGGACTGCATGGGCAGCACCGGTAAAACACAACTTAGCCTTGACCTGAAGGAACCTGGAGTGGAAAGTGAAATCCATCAAGAGATTTTTAAAGCCAGCATTATAAGGATCAAGTTAAACTTCTAGCAAAACTCTGGTCAACCGAGGTTCTCATTCACTGCTATCTTTTAATCTTCATTGCTGCATTTGAATGCCACTTTGCAATGCTAGGATGATGCCAATCAATTTGACCCTCTTATTCTGTGTAGTACTTGCTCTGATTCAGCCGTTACACTTACCAGTGGGACTGTGTATTTCCCCATGTAAAGGATAGATATTGCAGCATGTTTTTTTAAAGAACTCTTTCTCAGTCCTATTTTGCATTTCCTAATCCCTGGGGAATATCTGTTATTGAGGTTTTGTGAGTGGGTTTTTGCAACCTTAGAATGATGTACATCATACAGCTCTGGTAAGACCAGTGAAGGTGACAATGCTAGAGAGCAGTTATAAGCATGCACAAACTACTTCACTCAAACTAGAGCCACACTTCTCATCCCATGAAATTCTTGGATCTCCCTCTTCCAAGGTTCAAACTGACTCGCTGCTTCTATAAGCTCTGCACACTACTCCAGATCAAAAGGACTGAATTCTGAAAATCCCATTAGAGAAAAACAAATGACAACAACAGAATTAGAGCCCTTTCATTTCTCCCCAGAAAACAGAAAACAAATATTGTAAATTGCCCATCAACTACTCAAATGCAAATGCTTGAAGTTCTTTTCCCCTCTGCAATTATAGTAGTTGTTCCATGCAATAAAAGGTTATTAAGGCAATACTTAATGGCCTTATTCATAATTCTAAGCCAGGTTCATTTAAAATTTAAACCTACCAGGCTGTTTGAATGTAAATCGTGATGCTCTAGAGTATTAAAAAAAAAAGTAAGAACACTATAAATTTCAAGTATTTCCAGACATGTCTATTCCCATCATTTCTGTTACATCAGCTTTACCGCTCACTCTCCCTCTCTCAATTAGATCATTCAATACTCTTCTAGCAATGCTCTCAGTGTGTTTTTCCCATTCTTGGTTGAATAACTCTCCAAATACTACTGTGGCGGGGGAGGAGGAGTTGCCTTTCCTGGAATCTGCTTACTTATCAGTATGAACATCTAAATGGTCTCAGAGCAAAAACTGATGCTATCAGGCCATTACAAGACAGCCTTCTGAGATCATTAGGCAAAACCTGACCGCAGTTCTGCATGCACAGAAGTAGTTGGTGGTACAGCCATTCTCAGTACAAGGACCTGTAATCCTTTCCTGTTGAAACTTTGGTCTGAATTACAAAAGAGGCTGGGTTTTTTTTGTTGGCTTTTTTTTTTTTTTTAAATTGTGTTGTGAAAGGAAGGAATCAACCCAGTAGAACCTAGTTTATGATTAACTTAAGCCAGACTATGTAGACCTTATCTCAGCCCATAATTAGCATGGTTATTTTTTGGAATACCTCCTGGTAGCAAACCTGCACACACAAGTAAATAATTTCTCCCACTCTGAAGCCTTTGCCAACTTCACTTGAGAGCATCTAAATTATTTGAGCTAAGAGATACCAGCATATGAAAAGGACAGGAAAATAATAAAACACTTTAATTTTTCTTTTGATCTCAGGAGCAGAAAGGTTTCTAGGAACAGAGCATGATACGGTTCACCAGTTTCAGTCTCACAGACAGCACACCTACAGTTGAAAAAGGTCTTTTTATACGTTCCATTACAAATCAATAAGAATTGCTCCACAGAGGGTTCAGCAAGTACTGGAATACATCCAGTTAGTTGCTAGGTAAATACATTTATTTTTGTCTTCTAAAACAGTTTTTTCTTTCCTGGATGATCTTTCGGTACAAGGAGCAACATGAATGAACAAATGGATGCTATTACAGCCAGGGCAATCTTTTTATTCAGGTAAGTGTGGGCTGCTTCTCATCTCTGTTGCTACAGACTGATGAGGTGATCTGTGCTTTAAATTTCAGTGCATAATTACTTTATCTCTTCTGTCCATCTCTCATGAAATACAGAAATTGAAGACTGACTGTGGAGTATCTCTAGTGCATATGGGAAGAGAATGACAATTAAGCTCCTTTTCTGAGGGATACTAGGGCCCTGTGTTCAGGGCTGAGCCTCTAAGAGAAAGGCCATAAAGATCAGAGATGTGATTCTTTCTTCCCTATCTATTAACCAGCAGAAATAGCCAGATAGACAGAGGGCAAAGCTACATCCCACAAAGAAAAGAAGAAGTGGGAAGAAGAGGGACCACATTATTTTTACTACTTAGGATAGTTATTATGGTGTAACACAGAAAAATACTATTTTTACAAGACAGCTGAGAAGTACCATGTAGGACTTAAATCCACTTAATTTATCCCTGGACCAAGAACAGTATCTTAAAGAATACTTTAAGAAAGTTTTTCTAATTCCCAAAGCAAGTACCATAGGCTCAGGTTTGGGTGCAGTGATAAATATCTGCTCCTCTGCTCCTAATCATTCTACACTGAACAACGAAAGGGATATCGATTGCAGGTTTCCTTTTGCTTACCATTGTACTGTTACTGCAATCACATTATTCCTTTTAGAAAACCAAAAACTTAATTCAGTCTATGTGAGGAAGGTATGACTGGAAGCAAATGCTGTATGAAAAAGAGCGCACTTTGCTCAGGATTTTATTTTTTTCCTTAACCATCCCTGCAATCCATACCCAAGTCCAAATAATTCTGAAAACTAACAGAAACGAGTGAACTCCTTCAGAAACTGCCCTGAGGAAATGCCCTATGGAAGAGGGACAGAACCTGCAGGATGCTACAGACGCTGTGCTACAAACCATAAGCATGTCTTACCTTTATGGTTTTTAAAAGCTGGTTTTCAGAAGCAGAATGAATGCATATTGAATTCTATAGGGGGACTGAAAACATTACAGAGAGAACTTTTCTATTAAAAGTAATATGATTACATTTCACAAAGGAAGACCTCTAAGCGCTCTGTTCAATTTGCTGGTGGAAATGCAGCCCCAGAGATGTGCGAGGCATCGTTCAGTGCATCGCCGCTGTGGCCTCGCTTCTCCCTCTTCTTCCTAAGATCCAGCCAAGTTTCATGGCTCTGTGACACACTGTCCTCAGAGACCCGTGGTTATGTCTTCTCACTCCCTGACTCCTTTGAAGGACTTAGCCACATGGGCATTTGTTTCAAAGCTTTCATTTTCAAACGCTTCCAAACCTATGAGATGATAGCATTATGAAAAGCAAAGCCAGCAGAGGGAAAATGGTGTCACCCTCTTCCTTCCCACAACACTGCCTTTTCTAACCACTACGTACCATGGGCAAACCCGAGAGACCTGCAGGGTGCAAGTGTGTGGATGACAAACATTTCCAGGAAGGCAATGTTCTTCTAAGGTACCAGAATTGGTTTTTACTTTATTGCATATGTCTGGAAGATGTTACAAATGAGACACCCTAGACATGAGTTTTAAAACATGCTTTATATCGGACATGGCAGCAAAGCTAAAGTTTAAGGCGTCTTTCATACCTGACCTATTAGATGACCTGTGACAGTGAGAGAGGAGGAAGAGGGCTCCAGGACACAATAGGAAACCTCATTCCAGGCTATCTATGTGGGGCTGGTCAGGGCAGAGTTTTCCTCCTCTGCTTGCACCAGAACCAGCTTCGATATTTAGCAATAATGGTATTCTCACTGTTGTTTATTCCAATTACAGGACTACCAGCTCAACGGGTGGCGTCTCTGGCAAGCTAGGCAACGGTCTCACTACTATCATCGCCATGGGCTACACCTCAGAAAGAGCGCTGTACTATATTATGCATGACTATCTGAAGGTCTAGTTACTGGTGGGCTCACTACACAGCCCAAGACAGAGGAAAGCAATACAAGTGGCTCCTCCACCTCTGCGTCCCTGGACGTGGGTGGGTACGTCCTGGAAGTTCCCTTGTTTGCAGGAGAAATCTTACCAGAACTTGCCTCCAACTATTACTTACGCCATAGCTTTAATTACTCAGTTTTGCCATTAAGCCATGGGCCATCAAGTTCTAATGCAATCCTACACTGTTGATTAAAACACTGTGTTATTTCCTGAATGTCAAACAACATATGACAATAAAGTAGGCATAAAAGATTAGGAAAACAAATGTTCAGCTACTTCTGTACTGAATGCAAAGCATAAATGGCTGATATTTGAATGCTTTTGTATTTGCTTGAAGCTTTGTAACATTAAAATTGATTATGGTAATTAGTTTGCCTTTCAGAAGAATGAGATTTGAATATTCCTGAATCCTCCCGGGCTCAACAGCCTCCAGCTAAAGCGTATTAATTTGCTTTCTAAGGCTCTTCTATTAGTGCTGGTACTGTATTTTTTTAAATAAAAGACTGAAATGACCCAAAACTTCTTAGTATTTCTTAAAACAAGTTCTGACATGCTTGATGGACAGTTTTCTTATCTAACATGGACATCTTGAAGTTATCCAAGCCATCCTGGGCTCCGCCTATACTCAATAGAGAGCCGCAGGTACCTCACGAGAATGACTCATGAAGAGATGTAAACAAAGTGGATCTGGTGAATTACCTTCTAGAGGGGCCTATTTCCCTCCACTGATGTGAATAAAGCTTAGGGTGACTAGCTTAGACTTAGCAAGGTGATGTTCAGATACACACATTTGGTGACACCTATTTTCCTTTTTTTCTGAAAATATGTATGATATAAGTATTAGAGCACTTCAGATTAAGAAAAGATCTTCAGAAACATAGGAGAGCTAGCTGACTTCGCATTTGCTTTTTACCTCAGTCTCTTTAAATATTCTAAGTATATTATTATCTTCCCTCCTGACACTCTCGCAGTAACGTCTGCCCCCAGCTGAATCCCTACGTCTAGGAAGAATCGGAGTCCCAGGGGGAACACAAACACTGTCACTTTCCTTGCCTTCAAGGAATTTCTGGACATCGTCTATAACCAGGACAGAGAAAATAACCCCGTGAAGAACAGAGAGATTCAGGATCGTCCAAAACTAAACATCTCTGGAAAAGAAGGTTTAAATCATACTTCTCATTTTGTGCCTGCAAACAGCTGTTAGCAAAAAGAAAGACTACCAGAAAGACCCGTCTTTTCACAACAGCAGGTTTTTTAAATGGTTTTCCTATATGCCGTGCTATCACCAGCGAGTCAAAAGCACTGCTGTCATTAAGAGGCCTAATTCACCCCTCCCCATTTCTCACATCCATCTGCCTGAGGTTATTTCTCATCTATAACTGGATTGCTTGTTCCGAGCAATCACTGACCTTCCCAGAGATGGGGAAGATCTGGCAATTGTCGAAACTCTCATGAGACTCTGGCTGAGATATCACCCAGCCCTTCCCCAGGTGGGTGGGTGTGCATGGGGATATCTCATTATAATAATGCCATGCCAGCAAAACCTTCCAATCACTACCGATTATTTTCAATATTGTGTAGAAGAGGGGAGAGGTCTGCAGAAGGACGATGTGGGAATTACAGAACAGATTGACCAGGGTCGCAGGAAAACAAGGGAACAATTGTTCCACACGTACCCAGAAGATGACAAAGGATTAAGAGAACAGCCCAGTTTGGTTTTATCAAAAACTTAAGCCAGATGAATCTAGTGTCCTTTCCTGACAAGGCAACCAGCCTTGTGGACCAAGGGGAAAGCTATATACATGACTTACAATTGTCTCACATGACATCCTCATAAACAAGCTTTAGAAACACAGTCTGGCTGTAACCAGCCTCAGGTATGGGCACAAGGAGTTGAAAACCTGCTTTCAGCACAGGGGTTATTGATGAATCACCATCAGATGGGGAGAGAGACCGTCAGGCAGAGAGCTGGTGGCATCTGCTCTCTTTAGCTCAATATTTTCATTAACAACTAAATGATGATACACAGCATGGATGACACCAAACTGTAAGTTGTAAATGCTTTGGAGGACAGAGTTACAACTAAAAATGATCTACAATAACTTGGAGGGAGGGTATGAGATCACTATGAAGAAATTCAGCAAAGACAAGTGCTAATGCTACACTGTAGAAGGAGAAAAAAATCAAGTACAAAATGAGGAGCACCTGACTGGCAAGAGACCTGGGGGTAAAACGGGTCCAAACTTCCTTATGTATCAGTAGCATGAAGATGTGTACTCCTGGGGCACACTGAGAGGGATACCATTTGTGAGAGACAGGAGGCACAATTTCACTCTTGTCAGCCCTAAGGTACTATATTAAGTCCCTTTTGGAGTGTTACATTTAAAAGACAAAGGGGAGGCCAATCTGGAGAGATTTAAGAGGGGACTAACTAGCGCTGAGAAAATCTGACTGGTGAGGAAGGTGCATGGTGAGGCTCCTTCACCCTGGGCGAGTGTTGACCCAGGCTGCTGTGGCTGCTGGTGCCCTCAGGTACTGTCTCCTTCCACCAGAGTCTCAGGCTCTTTCTTTACCCTTCACCTTCGCACACCATTCCTGACCTTTAAATTGTTCCTTTTTCTCATTCAGCGGGGAAGAACACACTCCTCTGGGCTTCCCACTGGCCTTTCCTTGCTCTTCTTACCCTTTGCTGGAGCACCCCACCACCCAGAGTGAGCTCAGGTCACCTTTCGTCAGGCTCTTGCACCTCTGCTTCTAGGTCACCCATCACCTCTCATGTTTCAGTGCCCCCCTTCTTCCATCTTAGGCATCGGGCTAAACCTGGTATATGAAAAAAAGGTCAGCAAGACTGTTGCAAGAGCCAGGTGAGGAAAAGCATCAGCCTCAAAGACTGATGACTTAAACTGAATTAAAAAAATGTTTCAATATTTATGTGGGCATGGCTCCAACAGCAGCTATGAGCTATTAGGAAGGGGATGAATTTCCCACTCCAGAGGCTGGACAGAGGGCTTTTGCCTCTCAAGTGACCTATATGCTTTTTGATATTACATCCTGCTGGTCAGTTTCATAAATATTTGCACGTTTCTAAATTGTGCAGCATGGATTTTGCTCACGTATGGTGCTGTGGATCCGTAGCTCTTTGACACTGCTTCCCGCGCCATTCCCCCCACACCTCAGGGGGGACCACCCTGGGCAATGGCTGGCTCACAGCCGTGTTCCTCCCTCGGCTGGCAAGCCTTCTGCCAAGACCACGGTGTGGGGATGGGAACTCAGCCCGCCTGTGCAGGGCACAGCCTAAGGACTGCTGCTTGGTCCCACGCCGCCGATGGTTTGCTGTCCCTTGATAGAGAGAGCCCGGCGTTACAGCCAGCAAATGCTGACGGCCTAAAACACCTCTGTTCCCGTACTCCACACAGGCTGGATATGGGGCATGTTCCCACACCCTCCCCCAGGAGCTGACGTCTCTGTGCTGTGCCGAGCAGCCGTGGCAGCCTGGCCCATAGTGGGGCCCTGCCCATGATGGCTGCGCTGGGGCAGAGCTGCCAGGTCCACGGGAGGCACGGCACAGAGTGGTGGCAGCGAGATGGTGACGTGTAGGGGTCAATTTTCCTTAATACACAGTTGTTTTCTTTTTGCCAATTCATGCTTTGAGAAATTCACAGGGTTTACTCAATTCCAAGGCCACTTTAGCTTGGGGCCAGGAGAGAAATGAAAACAGACTCACGTGTTTATCACCAAAAGGCACCTTTACACAATGTTCCTCATACTTAGTGCATGCGTCAAGGGTTTGTTCCTTGATTCGAGCCTAAATGCATTGTTCATGCAGCTGAGCAGGATAATGGCAGTCGAGTCGGGAAGGAAAGAATGAATCGTTATTTGCTACACAAGTCCTGACCCCACCATCTCCCTGGCAAATGAATGCGACATTTTCCAGGGCTCTTACACTGATATGTTTGTGAGCTATCAATTATTTACATACTTGGTCAATAATTCAAATGTCCTGGAATGTGCATATTATAAAATAACTGCCTTTGTTCTTTAAATTTGCAAGGATACCCTGCTGGCGCTAGCACAATTAATGACTTAATAAAGCTTTAACAGGAAAATTGGAATACGGGATTTTACTGCTTTGATGGTAACTAAGCTGACTTCTACACTTTGAAAAAGTTGTCCTTGCAAAAAGGCAGTAGGCATACGCAGAAGTTTTAGTAAATTAGGAGCAACGTACCCAAGGGTTTAAATGAAGCTGTTACATCAAAATAAAAAGAAATGTCACTTTCGCTTAAATAAGTTATACAGAGAGTAAGAAAATACTTTAATGGGGCTCTTGCTTAGCTAACTTAGCCATTTGCATATGAACTTCACTAGCGCTCGAGATGCGATGAACGTGGTGTGACCGAAGGCGATGCTATTCCAATGCAGCAGTGTCTGTGGCAGGCACAGGATAGCAGTGGGCTCGGGCTCAGCCCTGAGAGGGGCACAGCCCTTGTGGAGGGTCCCTTCAGCTCCCTCTCTTCTCCGCTCATCTTCACAACTGGAGAGAGAAGGTCTGCACGCGATATCGGTAATTCACACCAATTCACTGCCTTTAAAATGGCGTCCAGGCGACCCTGCTGTCGTTTTAACAATGCGCCTGGACAAAGGGTGGCTTGTGTTTGCTTACGGGACTTCTAGAACTGCTCCGTAGAGATGTGTTACAAACCAGAGTTTCAATGTAATTGAAGAAATAAACCTAGATAAACATGTTTCCTGGAAAACAAACTGAATCAGCTTGTCCCATGAGGGTGTTTGGGTCTGTGATTCATGTGATCTGAACTCCTTTTTCTTTTCATCTTTTGGGGGATGCAAATGGGTCCTAAAAAAGAGACTGTAACAGATTTGTGACACTGCAGAACAGCATTTTTTCTGAAACCTTGCAGGTGGTAGATTAGCTTTTGATCAGTAAAACCAACTCCCCCACTTCATGCCAAAAAGGGTTATTGGTGGAGCAGACGAGCGACCAACCCACCTCACCAAGAGCATTTCAGGGTTTAGTGTTATAGCATAAACATCAAGTGCCAAAAGTGTTTACAGACAAACTGAGCTACGCACTTCCAGGAATCTTTACCAACAAAGGTTCTGCTTTACTGAAAAAGGGTCGGTGCAGGTTTATTTTCAGGTCCAGGTAATGATACAAGTAACGGTACAAACAGGAAATCGTTCCGTCATTAATGCTTTTGATTAAGAATTACAGGGATGTGGAATAAACAAACAAAGCAACAGGCAGCAGTTCTGTGAGCTACATAGAAACTTGAGGTCCTGTGGTTCACATCCTAAAGGTAAGCAACAGTGTGGACTCTCTGGTGGCTAACAAGGTTTGAGCACATGATGCAGCTTCCATCAAACCTGGGGTGGTTCCTCGCCGCCTCACATCTCTTTTGATGAAGTCCGTAGGAGCCTAATACCTCATATGTTTCTGTCAGGCATGGGTGGAATCGGTCAATATGTTCAAAAGTTATCTGGGGCAAGAGGAGGAAAGGGCTGATTGACAGGAGGAGTCTAATTTCCTGATTTCTGTATTTCTCTGTAAAACCATTTTTATTACAAAACCAAATTTACCTTAGGCTGCAGAAGTTTTATTCATCTAGCGTGCTGTTACTAGGTAGAAAACACAAAACTACTCTGGAAAACAAGGCTTTTAGCGAGTTCTCTCCTTTGTTGTCTGGTCTGGGTGAGGAAGGTGAGGAAACGCCATATGGAGAAGAGAGCGAGCCGTTAATGATGCTCTATCTCTCTGCCTCACCACCTATTTATCCCTCTACCCTATACACCTGACCTGCAAGAAGCACATCCGAGGGCTTGGGAAAGAGGCACGCAGCGTGACATACTTCCCCTCCGAGTGCTGCATGATTTCCTTTTTAGATATGCTCATTTACCACCATGGCTACGTGGCAGTAGCACAGTTCCCACCCTGCTGATCCAAAGAACTGCAGGCTGCAATGCACCCTGAGGGCTTCTTGGTGCTCGCAATATCGTCATTCACCCTTCCTTGCAAGCCTGGTTGTTCATGTCACCCGCTTCTCGGTGGGAAGTCAGCCACGAGGTTGGTGTATTTCCTAAGCTCCTCTCATGCCTGCCCATTGCTGCTGGATAGGGACCT
Organism: Fregata magnificens; assembly: GCA_013389945.1. NCBI lineage: Eukaryota > Metazoa > Chordata > Aves > Suliformes > Fregatidae > Fregata > Fregata magnificens. Next base: position 85,877 of record WAAD01016068.1, read on the forward strand.
CGGGAGTCCTCTCCCTCCCAGGCAGGCAACATCGCAGCTTCTAAAATCAAGTGCAACCTCTTCCACCCTTCCCTCCTGCTGGCACTTCTCTTTCTCTCTCTCATTGGAAAGGCTGTCTGAGAGCAAAGAATCTCTCTGACTTCATCCACATTTGTCATTAAGCATGTTGGGTATTTTGTATTTCCACTAACCTGAAGAATATGTTTCTGAAATATAAGGCTATGTTTAAATCTCTTCAAGGCTGTATGAGCAGATTTCAACCAGATGACTTTGGAAGTACAGGACTTCTGGAGACTCATTATCCCTCTGTGCGATTAGCCAAATATTCTGTTTATATCTTCTAATTAGATAACTTTATTTGACTTACAGCTCCATTTTCTAACTTGGTTTTAAGAACATTTTTGCATCTTTTATTTAGGAAGTTATTGTTCAAAAGTTCCTTGCTAAGTTTCAATTTGCAAAAAAGCCAGATGGTGTAGTTAAATCAGTGACTGCTAAGAAGATTTTTATTTGATCTGTAACTGAGAAGGATGATGAATAGTTAAATCTAAACAAAATTAAAACATTTTTTAAAAAATCTAATCCTGGAAAACTGCATCCAAATATCAAAAAGAGTTGGTCAAAGAGTTCTACAAATCAGACAATATGTCAATTTTCAGTAACTCATTGAATATTAGAGAAGTTCTAAGGGTTGGAAAGAGACCTAATATTGTGCCAAGACTTTTTAAAGGAAGTTAAAATAAATAAATATCGGCTCATCAGTTGGGCAACAATCCTAGTCAATATAATTGAACAGCTGAAAGGAGACACAATTAATAGGATTTAAAAGTGAATGGGACAACTAATGCTAGTTAATACAGATTTACAGAAAATCAATTTTGCCCAATAAATTTGATGACTTTTTTGTGATATTACAAGTTTGGTTGTTAAAGTAATAGCACTGATATAATAACTTCAGGTATAGATACGGTATTTTAATATGGTAAAAAAGCGGAGGAAAGAAGAATCAACACGGAACACCAGACACCTGCCTTTGAGGTGGGTGCCGGCAGAGGACCCCATTAGTGCTGCGCTCCAACCTGGCTGGATGCATCAGTGCAATCAAAGGAACGAATAGAAGAGAGTGATGTTTTTTTGATGTTTAGTTGTACAGCTCTTCTATTTCACAATGCTAATAGATTTTTTCCAAAGAGTTGACCAAACAGATTGGAAAACACTGCATAACTTGCTGCGGGCTCTCACTGTGAATTGCCCATTGCTGGTCCTGCGTTCACTGCACCCATAATATGTATCCCATCCCGTTAAAAAGACCATAGGGCCAGACATTGGACTTGACATCCAAGATGCAGCCCATGTACCATGTACACAGCAAGCAGCTTCACAGAGATTTTGGCAGAAAATGTTTTCTTTCTCTCCTCACATACACACACACAAAAGAGAGCAAACTCTTCAGAACTATGTTTGCAGTCTCATTACGTTGTTAAACTGGGTTTCTAAAAACTAACTACTGCCAGCCTCCTAGCTTTGTGATTCGTAATGTATCTAAATTCTCCTAGGAACTTTGTAAATCTATTAATCTTCCTAAGAAAGTATTTCAAACCGATTAAATGACAGTTGAAGTGTTCTGTGCAAAACATTGTAATAAGACAAAAAACTCTCTGAAAAAAATATTATATGTATATATACACAAACTCAGCCTTCTAGAGCAGAGAGCTAATTCTGGTACACTGAATATCTAAAGAGATTATTTCTCTCTAAAGTTCCTTCTTCATCACAGCGGTTTTGTTTAACTAGTTAAGATAAAACCTATCAGTCATGGAGGAGCAGAATAGAAACAGCTTCATTAAGACGAACCCTCTGATAGTTCCCCTATTTCTGAAAGTTAAATTCTCTTGAAAAATTAATCACAGCGAATCTGGAAGAACTAATTTTAAAATGTGAGAACATATGAGATGCTCTACTTCTAGCCTGGAGTGAGATGAGATCGATATGTTAAATTAAGTCTACATAAAACCATACAGAAGAATTTGGGTAGGCAACATTTATTCCCAGTCAGGAGACTAATTGCAATTTAGAGAGCAGTGAAGAGAGGTCTTGGTAAAAATATTACCAGCTAAAATTAATGACAGAAAACAAATGCACTGAACTCATTTATTGCCACTCAGAAGTCTGGTATCAGCTGTATTCACTTTAAATCTTCTGGGGGGAAAAAAAAAAAAAAAAAAAAAAGAGTTGTGAAACGTGAGCCAGCAAGCACATTAAAAAAAAATCCCCAGGCTGTGATGCTGAATCTAAACCCTAAAAGAGTCTTCCTACATTCAAAAAGAAAATAATCAAAGCTACAGAGATTTTGGAAAAAAATTGACAAAATTAGGCATGAATCCTTAAAATACAATTTCATAAACATCCGCCTAACACAAATTTTATAATTTAATACACACAAACACACACAGAGTGTACAAATGCGCTATTTGGGCTTTCAAATCATTAAGGAGAAACTAATGGCTTGCATTATTTCATTGCTGGGAGTGGAGAGAGCAAGCAGACTCATTATTATGTTCTTGCCTAATTCAATTTTACTTATATTATGCACATAGGCACTATTAATTGAGTGCAAGTGGTATTAAGCAGCAAAAATGCCAGCAAAAGTAATTTGCATTGTTGCAGAAAGCAGCAGTGTTCAGGCCTCCAGGACTTCCTCTTATATCAGCTGTCCAGATATTTTGATGCTTTAACTTCTTCCCAACTTTGATGTCTGAGCAAAATTTCCAAGCTCTCTGTTCAGCTCACTTTTCCTCCTTGGATCAAAGTTCTTCTGGCAAACTGGAGACTTATGCAGTGATCTGTGCCCTGCTGTTATTTAACAAATCAATTACACAGAATAAAACTATCACCTGGGCTGTGGATCCAGGTCTGCGCCCAGTGCAGCATTATAGCTCAGACCAAATTCGGATCAGTACCAACAGGGCCAAATATTCACTTAACATAAGGCAGCAGAACACCATAGCATTATGCAGAACTGTACGTATGCTGCACTATACTTACACACACTTATACACAGGAGACCCTAAAAGGACGCTAGTGGTGATTTATAGTTGCACAGCCAAAGTCAAAGACTTGAGAGTAGTTTTTAAGTGCTGCCAACAGATTTCCTTTTGCTCAGATAGTCATTCTGTTACTCAGCCATATTTGCTATTTTTAGATCATTGTAACTTAAATTGATCACTATATTGATATGAAAAGTTTAAATAGAAGTCAATACAGGAAAGCAGAATTTCACCAGAGTCCTCTATTGCAGGTATGAAACAACAGTGACAGCAAAAGAGGCGGCCTAGAGTTATTTTCCCTTCATTAACTCAGTGGAAGAAGTTAATTAGATTTCAAAAACTACCTTTTCTCTAAAGGTCTGATATTTTTAGTAATAACATTCATTAAAAAGCAATCCCTCTCTGGTTTCTAACAAGCAAGCCAACACGTTGCTTCTTGAGTGAGGACCATGCCAAGGTGGCTGTCGCTGCCTGTGCAGCCTGGAGCCAGCTGCACGAGTGCTCTTCAGCTTACAAAATCCCTACAGATGGTTTCAAGGCAGTGACTTAGAAAAATAAGTCCACATATACCATGTAGTAGTCTATGTGCATGATATTTCTAGAGGATATTGCACCCCAGAAGGCTTTAGAGGAGCTAAGCAAACCAAAACACAGGTGGCAAAAGTGAGCTACCTGACATCAGCCACTTATTTTGCAAGAGACTTTTCTTCAGAAAATGTTTTTTAAAGGGAAAGGCAGATTTGTTTTGAGAGAAAGTTGGAATGTAAATACTGTCTTTAGAAGTAGCATCTGCTCAATTTTTTTTAGCATATGCTCTTTCATTTACCATTGAAAAAAGACTCGTGAAACTTTTCCAAGCTTTTAGAATTCAAACATTCAAACTTTTAAGACAACCATCCAAATCAGAACAGTTTCATTTTTGTTTCCTGTTGACCGCTTTCAAATTTTTTTTTCACAGAAGAAGGATTTTTTTTTTTAAATTTTAGTCAATTTTGTAACAAAGAAAAGGTTTGGGAACCCCTGGAATTTCTCACAAGAGGAATAATCCAGCTCCTGCCTAGATCTAGTCATTACCAAACAGTACAGCCCTGGACCATAGGCACAGGGGAGATGAAAGACTGAAAAAGATGTTAGGCATTCATGGTCTCAGCTCCGTTTTGGGTTAACTGGTGATAACTGTACTTTCACGACCCAAAGCTTCATTTGGATCCAACTGGATGTATAGACAACACAGGTGACACAATATATCCAATCATATATTGTTTGTAAAAAAAAGGAAAAAAGATCCCAGCCCTATCGTAACATGAATATCTGTGCTCAGTGAAGTCACCAAGAGCTTTGGCTTTCATTTATTTTGGTGATGAATAACAACACAGAACACTGCTCAACCCGTGGCCTTTCTTTTGAGGAAGAGGGACTGAAATGGGAAGGAGACAGGCAGCGCACGGGCTGAGATCCAAGGCAGGCAGGACAGCAGGAGGCCAGGTTTATCGCTTTCAGGTGAACAAAGCTTTCCTACCCCACATGAAGAAAATCAATACAGGAGGAGGGGCAGGGTGAGGCAGAGTGTGCTGAGTAAAATTCAATCAATCCAACAGTTACAAAGAGCTAAACAAGGCACTATATTTATCCAGGACCTGTCTTTTAGCCTATAAACCCTTCAAACCTGTGAGCGGTTGCACTGGGAAGCTGTGCAGTAGCAGGCACTCCATCCGCATTACATTTATAACAGGTTTTCCAAAAATCTCCATGCTGTCTGGGAAAAGCTCGGGGCCGTTTTCTGGTAGCGATGCCCATAGATGTTCACAGTTTCCTAGCACAACATTTAGCTGCGTGTTCATGGATAAAGCTTACACATTGCCGATGCCACGGAAAGAGCTTTCTTGCAGAGTAGCTCAGTCCTTTGGTGTTTGCAGGCTGCTTGATATGGCTTGAAGGGAAAGAAAAAATCTCTTTGCTTTATAAAATGCAGCTGTTCCAGAGCTAGGAGCAATAGTTACTGCTCTCACGAGACCACTCTTCAGATAGCACAGTGAGACCTGGTAACTTATTCCCAAAAAGGTATTGATAAAATACAGGTACTTCAGTGAAAAGCAACAAAAAATGTGTAATGTCTTAGAGGGACTGATTTAACAGAAAAAGCAAGAAAAACTCTTAAGAGCATATGAGCAAGGACTGGTAAAACTCTACAAATATTTGAGAAAGGAAAGAAATGTGATATGATATAATCAGGAAAACATGAAAGCAGGGAAATGGTGGTCAGCGAGTCCATACTAATACCTAGCACAAAAGCTCGGAGAGCTTGTGAAATAATTCCCTTGTTTCTTCATGATGGGTCAAACAAGTTTTTCCCAAAGCCTAGGAGTGCCTTCTCTTTGTGTCTCAAGATTTTCCAATGGACATGAAGGGCTCTCACACATCCTAAGGTGGGAGGCTGTCCCTTTACATACTTTTTTTATCTAAATCCCCATAAACATAGCTAACCTTTATCTCAAAGCCTAAGGGCACCTCTTATAACATCATGTTTATCAGATATCCACTCTTCATACCAACGTCAGCTTTCTGAAGAGTCTGACAAATCTGTAACATTTCTATCCAGCCTAATACCACTTTGATTGCCAGGCTAATATAAAGGCATATTATTGTATCTGGAGATTTTGGGCCTGCCTTTCTATCAAAGTTATATTGGCTCTCCTCTATCTTTTAATCTCGTTAAGCTAATTATCACTCGAATGGAGAAGTGGAAAGGAACAAAATAACCTTTGCCAACACTTAGGTCCTAGGAAGGGAAGGAAGATTATTTACACGCACACAAACACACAAGCACGCAGCTCTGACTTACTGCTGTTGGCATTTTCATAACATTTGATCATCTGGTTGCTAAGCACACTGCCACATTACCACTTGACATTTACATTTTATTTTCAGTTTATTGCTAAAGGTAGGAAATGAAGCACTCTCCTACTCTCTTAAATTATATTCATCTTGCTAATAATACTGCTAAAAGCCCCATTCCATTTTATTTAATGAACTTAGAATACCTGATAAACATTCAGACACTGCCAGGCAGACCTATTGTCTTTCCTGCCTGAAGAAGGCAGGATCTGCTGAGAGCATTTCCTCGTCAGAGAGGGGGGTTGCTGAGGAAATCCCGGCTCTTGTAGTCTGAGTAGAAACTCACTGGAGCCTTCCAGAAGAGTTAAAAACTCAGAGCAAACCAAACCCACAAGAGCCTCAAGTAGCAACATTAAAAAACTCAGCTCCTGTAGTCTAAAAGAACTCGCAGGGCCCTGTGCAACTGGGGAAGCCAAAGCGGAGGTCACCTCCCAGTAAACAGCAGAAGCAATTTAATGTGACGTATGCCTGAGCATCTGACTGTGAAGCTGGCCTTCCCTGCAAAGGTAATTTGTCGGACCGATGAAAGATCAGAAGTAAATTTTGCCAAACTCATCTTGGAAAGATTTTGACTCACTAGCGGCTGCAACTTAAATCACTTAATAGCTGAAACATGCTGGCTGCCTGTGCCACAGCAAAACATGTGAAGAGAGAGCTTTATCTAATGTATAAATAAGTGACTAGGGCTCGGGCTCAGATGTCTAACTTCCAGACTCCCTAGTTAGGTGTCCCATCCCTCAGAGTCAATCCAGAGAAGTGCTGAGTATCTCCAACTCCTGCTGACTGTAACAGCAATTGCGATTTTCCAGCCACTGCTAGCAGTAAGAAAAACATCATACTCTCATAAAGACCTCAGAAATAAAATTGAGACCTTATTCCCCCAAGCAGACTAGAGGGTCAACGGGGATATGTCTTCTGCCCCAGAAAACTCCCACCCTAATGGGCATCCACAGTCAGGGTATAAATCTGTCCCTAGGAGAACATGAAAGCTCGAGCTCTTCCCCACCTTTGAATGGGAAACAGGCAGCACGGGCAGCCCAAGGGTGGCGGAGAGTTCTGTGGCTCACTGCTTGCCTGGCAGAGGTGACTAGGCAGTGGCAGCAGCCTCTGGGGATGGGTGCAAGGCGACAGGAGGCAGTTGCGTTGTGGTTCGTGCCTTCTTCCGAACACAGAGGAGGAGCTGTAGGAGCAGGGTCAGCCCAAGGCAGGGCTGGAAATTATTCTGAAGAGTAATAACTTTGCCTGTCCTCTGTTCCCTCACAGTCTCTCTACGCTGGTTTGCCCAAACCAACATACACCCTTTCAAACCCCCCTTTTTATCTTTCCTACGAATCCTCACAGTCCTGCACATCCCAAATGCCTGACCACAGCCTGGACCCATCCTTGCCCACCCTACCTCTCTCCCCTGACAACCTCCAGTTCCGAAACATCTGACTCCCACTCTGTTTCCACAGGCAAGCCCCAGCCTAGGTGCAGCTCTCTTTCTTGCAGAGAAACAAGTTACCACCTGCCAGCTGCTCCACCGTGACACATGCAGCAGCCCACACACAGTCTCTTCTCTTTTGCATGGGAGAAAAAATAGCTTACCCCTCTGCACTAGAATAAACCATTGGGAAAAAGCCTGCAGATGGGGCATGAGGAACCGCCGGGTCACAAGCAGTCTGTTGAATGGCAAGGACTGTCCAGCTTGGAGAAGAAAAGGTTGGCAGAGAACTGGGAGCACTAGCTGAAGCCAACAGCACAGAGAGAAGGATTTCTCTGGGTGGGTGGAGGATTCTGGAAGAAAATATTCACTTATTTTCCAAAATAATTAGTGTCCTCCTGAAGAACAATTTATTTTTCTGATAAAAAATGAAGTCACTTCTATTCGGTGTTAGCGTGCCTTGCTTAGAGTTTGCCTGGGATAGCTCTTCCAGCTTTACAGTTTAGAAACAGCTTAAGTTGTGAAGAGGCCTTGGAAAGTAGAGCAACAGGTCTGTGTTCGGTACCATGGCAGAGTGAGCCATTGCCATCAGCACAGCGAGCCAGGGAGGCTGTGCTGATATAATTTGGATACACATATCACCCTCTGGGTTTGGCCCGTAGCACCCAGAGGGACGTGGCATTTGCAGGTTTCAGCAGGTAGGTTTGCAGATCACTCAAAGTTAAGCATTGCAGTGATCTGAAAATTGTCACATCATTTCTCCTACCTGTGTTGTGCAACGTAGAAGCACAACGTGCAGCACTGGTGTGAGCTGCACACCCTGCAGAGCAGTAGGCACAATTAAAAGCCCTGGTACTGAAGAAGTGCTGCAGCCATTCTGATTTTCCCTGTAGTTCATGTGATTTACAACTATGGCTTAACAACCAATTTAAAATAGTTTATTGAAAGAATAAACATTGCATCACTTATTAAACTGCCAGAGATGTCTGTATGTTCATAAATGAGACGATGTCTGGATCTCTAATTTTCTCTCTTGTAATTTTAACAAAAAAAAACATTTAGCTAGACAGCAGATTAAATTTTCCTTCTTTATTATGTGAAGCAGTTCCATTGTTTGGGAAGGGACAGTAGTCAATCAGCTGCAGTTTCTGTCTGTATGCAGATGCTTGGTAATACTTGAATGTACAATTCTGATTATTTATGGGCTAATTGTCCAACATGTGTTGCAACTAATCCTCATAAGTACGAGGCTTTAAGAAAAAAAGAAATAGCATAGATAAAGTTCCCGTCTCAGTGTGTATCAATAACGTTGCCATTGTCTATGTGAAAAGCTGGTACCTGCAAATTTTCTATTAAAAGAAGGGAATTAAATATGCACAGTCCAGATTTTTTCCCCCAAATTTCTCTTTCATGTGGCCTGATATACAAATTGCAAATGTGACAGCCATTCAGCTAGCTTCTACTTTCCATCTAAGGCTTTCTAAATATCATTTGATTATACGGCACTCATTGGACTGTTGGGTTTCAGGGAAAAGAGGATTTGTTCCTGATTTTTCTACATTTCTGCCTAATTAGATCTGCATGCCAGAGGAATCCCTGCACTTTAACACTGCAGTAAAGCCAACAGCAAAAATCAAATTACAACCCTGAAGAACTGTGAAGAAGGTGTGCTCAGGTCACAGAAGTCCAAGGGCTTGAACAGAGTTGTGTGTCTCCGGTTCTCATCAAGAGGTGACAATTGCCAGGCGTGTCCAGACTGCAGTTTGCTAAGCTTAGCAGGTATACTGTTCCATACAAGAGTAACCCAACTTTTCTCCAGTAAATGTTTAATCTAAGAAGAATGTACTGTATCATACAAAAGCAGGTACAAAAAACCTCCCCTACACTCCCACAATTTTCACCAGTCCAATTACCACATTGAAAAGGCAGCATAACCCTGGACTGTGCCTTACAGTTCACCCATGCTGATGAGACACAATTTAGACATATGAAAAGGGAGCGTATCCAGCACCTGTTTGAAGAAAGAAAATAATAAATAATTAGGGAAGAAAGTGAAACTTCACTGAAGCCAGGAAATAAGTTTAGCTCCATGTATACTCACTCCTGAGGCAAAAGGTTTCTAATTAAACGTTTTATTGTGGGAATGCATTGCCAGTTGGAGGGAGGAGAGAGCCTCTGTGTGTTCAGTGGGCTCTCACCAGTCTCCAACATTCCCTCACCACATCCCAAAATAATCCAGGGTGGTGGGTGTGGGGCCTCCTGAGAGCAGAGCTCCAGCACACACACAAGATCCACAGTCACATGGAAAGTGATACCACCTTCGCAACCACTGTTGCCCAGCGATTGCCCATGGGCAACTTGGAAACTAATGTTTTTCTAAATTAACATCTCATTTCAATTGCAAGGTTACATATTCTAAATGGAAATATTTTATATTTACACCAGAGGAACACAGGGGCACATTCCTTCATTTCCACACTGCCTCCATCTCAAGGACAGAAACATACTATGTGAGTATCACACCACAGCAGTCGGGTCTATCATGCACCATCTAGAGGCTTTAACCAGACCATGACCGTGTTGTGGCCAGGTGTGGTACAAATGTAAATGAGATCCAGCATTCCTGGGATGCCCCAAACAGTGGTTCCAGAGCAGAAGCAGTTTTTAACCCTTATTTCACCTAATTCAGGTAGGCAGAACATGAATCTGAGGAGCAGGAATGTGGTGAGAAGAAGCCAAGTAAATATTTTCTTATTTGTTGTTATTTATGAGTAAGCAAACCTTGCAGTCATTCAAGATGTTTCTAGCATTTCTGGCCAGCAGCAAAACACCACCCTAGGCAGGCAGCTGGAGTGTGATAAAGCAGGAGGCTGTTACTTCTGTTACGAAAAGATAAGAGCCTACAGCTTTGAGAGAGGTGATCACATCTGTGGAACAGTTTTCAGAGAAGAACCAAAATGAAAGTGATCCTCTAACTGTAGTAACAGATGGGCTTTTAATTTACAAAAGTAAAAGCAGAGTGCTTGCTGACTTCTCATGATAGAGAATTACAGGAAGCAGAGGCAACAGATAGCCTCAGGATCACCGCTGCGTATAGTGCAGGGATGATACACAGCATGTAGCAGAATACAGATCTCTTGAACTCCACCATCTCCTCATTGCCACCACATCTGCTGGTCAGCATGAATTGCCCCACCGCCTGTCCAGCACCCACACCTGAAACCTACATGTCACGTCGCAAGCTTTATCAAACCATGCTGCCTCTCCCAGTGTCTCCAGGATACGGTCCCCTTTTCTAGGCACCAAAACTCTCACCCAGGGAGAGTTTCTATGCATGAAAAGTCTTTCTCACACACACAGAGTCACTCACTCTCCCTACTTCTCAATAGGGTCCCCTTTCCTCTTTCAGGTCAACCATGAGCGTGTAAGCCATTAGAGCAGCCCAGGTGAAATAGCCCATGAAGATTCTCACATTCCATTTACCAAGATTTTGGCTTACATTTCCAATGCCACCCTTATCCACCTCTGAAATTTCAAAGAATTTCTTAGACTTTGCTACCCTGCTGGCTTTCATGTTGGGGACAGCAGCTCCTTATAAACCCCTAGAAATCTCCTTCCTTCTTTGTCAGTCTGTCCTTTGTCACAGAGACTGCTGAGCGCTCACATCGACTGTCATTGTGCTGACGCTATCATCTATGAGGCTGTCTGCTGGGCATCCTTCTACTCCCCTATCCATTGCCACCGGTCTAAGGACCTCTGCGTAGCAGGTAACACAGAGCAGTGCTGGGACAAGCTCATGCCACGCTGCCCCAGCAGTGGTAACAACAAAAGCAGCAGGTCACAATCTTTTCCCTAGAGCACACATGGAAACGAAGTGTGAAGTTCATGAAGGCAATCCCAGAAAATCCAAGGTAACACCTCAAGCCCCATTGCATCATCTCTCAAACTCAATCTACTTCCAAAGGCAAATATAATAAAACAGAAGGACAGCAACAGCACTTTTGCTTTCCTAATACCATCCACCAGAGCATCTCAAGGCAGCTGGTTCAGAAACACAAGTTGCTTGCCATGTATTGCCAAAGGGAAGGTTATTACCCCCGGCTTGCTTCTGACATAAAACCCATTCAGACCAACTTGGATGGGCTCAGCTTGGTAAGGCAGAAAGGCAAATGTCATAGCTGCCTTAACCAATTTGCTACAAATTGTGTATCTGATGGGCTTAGATTTTTTCTCTGTTTGAGTAAACCAATACAAATTGGAGGGTATTGATACTGTAGATTCTCATAAAGTGTTCAAGTGCCCCCAGCTCATTCCACCATCTACTATATGTAACTGGTCACCTAAAATCACATGCTATTGCTCATTTCTCTGGGCTAAATAGAACAAGTTACAAATTTAGTTTGCAGATTGTTGTGGTTTAACCTGGCAGGCAGCTAAACACCACACAGCTGTTCACTCAGTCCCCCCTCAGTGGGACGGGGGAGAGAATTGGGAAAAAAAAAGTAAAATTTGTGGGTTGTAATAAAGACAATTTAATAGGACAGAAAAGGGAGTGAAAATAATAATCATAATAATAATGATAAAAGAATACACAAAATAAGTGATGCGCAATGCAATTGCTCACCACCTGCTGACCGATGCCCAGCCAGCTCCCGAGCAGCAGTCACCACCCCCGTGGCCAGCTCCCCCCAGTTTATATACTGAGCATGACATCTTATGGTATGGAATATCCCTTTGGCCAGTTTGGGTCAGCTGTCCTGGCTGTGCCCCCTCCCAGCTTCTCGCTGGTAGGGCATGAGAAGCTGAAAAGTCCTTGACTAGTGTAAGCACTACTTAGCAACAACTAAAACATCAGTGTGTTATCAACATTATTCTCATACTAAATGCAAACCACAGCACTATACCAGCTACTAAGAAGGAAATTAACTCTATCCCAGCCAAAACCAGGACAGTATCCACCCCTTATTCTATACCATCTACGTCATGCCCAGTTCCACACTTTCCAAAGCATTCCAATTTATCACCACCACTTTTCCTGTCTTTTGATATATAGACACAGATATCATTCCCTTAGTCTATGGGCCATCCCTATAAAACGTTCATTGAGTTCATTTCATAGAATCATGGAACAGCAGGTTGGAAGGGACCTCAAGGATCATCTGGTCCAACCTTTCTAGGCAAGAGCACAGTCTAGACAAGATGGTCCAGCACCTTGTCCAGCTGAGTCTTAAAAGTATCCAGTGTAGCAGAGTCAACCACTTCCCTGGGGAGATCATTCCAGTGGTTGACTGTTCTCATTGTGAAAAATTTCCCTCTCATATCCAATCGGAATCTCCTTAAGAGTAACTTATACCCGTTACCCCTTGTCTTCTCCATGTGACTCCTTGTAAAAAAGGGAGTTTCCACCTTCTTGGTAACTTCTCTTCAAGTACTGGTACATGGTGATGAGATCACCTCTAAGCCTCCTTTTCTCGAGGCTGAACAAACCCAGTTCCCTCAGCCTATCCTCATATGGCAGGCTTCCCAGACCCTTGATCATCTTGGTAGCCCTTCTCTGGAACCCCTCCAGCCTGCCCACGTCTTTTTTGAATAGCAGGGACCAGAACTGCACACAGTACTCCAGGTGTGGTCTGACAAACACTGAGTGGGACAATGACTTCTCTATCTCTGCTGGCGATGCCCTTTTTGATGCAACCCATTGTCCTATTGGCCTTCTTGGCTGCAGCAGCACACTGTTCACTCATATTAAGCTTCCTGTCCACCAGGACCCCCAGGTCCCTTTCCACAGAGCTGCTCTCCAGCCAGATGGATCCCAGTCTGTGCTGCACTCCTGGATTATGTTTTCCCAGGTGCAAGACCTTAACGCTTGTCCTTGTGAAACTTCATAAGCTTCCTGTCAGCCCACTCTTCCAGCCTATCGAGATCTTCCTGCAGGGTGGCTCTCTCTTCCAGAGTGTCTACTTTCCCACTCAGTTTGGTATTGTTGGCGAACTTCATCAGGCTACACTTGATCCCATTATCCAGATCACTTATGAAGATATTGAATAACGTTGGGCCCAATATCGATCCCTGGGGGACCCCAGTTTGAAAAGGAGCTATTTACCACCACCCTCTGGGTGTGGCCTGTTAGCCAATTTCCCACCCACCGCACAGACCACTTGTCTAGGCCGTAACGCAACAATTTCTCCAGGAGGAGGCCGTGGGGAACTGTATCAAAAGCCTTGGACAAGTCCAGGTAGACAACATCCGCCGCTTGCCCCATGTCAACCGAGCAGGTCGCTTTGTCATAGAAGGCCACTAGATTTGTCAGGCACGATCTGCCCTTAGTGAAGCTGTGTTGGCTTTTCCCAATCACGTGCTTCATTTGACTTGTAAATGACTTTGGGCTCCATCTGTCATAACAGTCCTTCAGGGCAGCAGAGGTCGTGTGTGGTGTTGGATCGCTGCATGTTGAAGCCAGTTTGGGTTCCATTATCGCTACGCTTGCACAGTTCTATCATCGCTGCACTTTGTTCAGTTTCATCAAAGTTTATTCTTCATTAATCTAGGTGATTTTTACTGTAATACTGTTGATATGGCATATAGCCACCACAGAATTGATGATATACAGTATTATATAGCAATTAACATCACACAATTTAATTCATGGGCTTATTCTCACCCAAAATCAAATCCCCCTGAGGTATACATCGGACTTGCCCATCCTTCCGCATCACCCACCAAGTGCACCCAGGTCCTTGAGCAAAAGCAATCCCACAAATGGGTTTGCCTTTGCCCGAGGCAGGAATAGCCCAGACTGTCGTCCCCCAATTTTTACATGCGCTGCAGGGACTTTATCCCCTTCTACAGTACGTAAAAGTTTTGACTGGGTAGGGCCAGATCGATTAGCAGATCCCCTAGTATTGACTAACCAGGTGGCTTTTGTTAAATGTGTATCCCAATGTTTGAATGTCCTGGCACCCATTGCTCTCAGTGTAGTCTTTAACAGTCCGTTGTATCATTCAATTTTCCCAGAGGCTGGTGCATGATAGGGGATGTGATATACCCACTCAATGCCATGCTATTTGGCCCAGGTGCCTATGAGGTTGTTTTGGAAATTAGTCCCATTGTCTGACTCAGTTCTTTCCGGGGTACCTTGTCACCATAAGACTTGCTTTTCAAGGCCCAGGATAGTGTTCCAGGCAGTGGCATCATCTCAGAATCTCCCTCCTCAGACAGTTAGAAACTTATGATCCTATCCTTAGCCTATTCACTGCATAAGTGTTAAAAATATTACTGTTGCTTATAAACAGCTATGACTTACTGATTATAAATAATCAAAGTTTACTCTTCTGATTCCTGTTTCAGCCTTGCCCTGGTTCTCCTTTCCACTAAAATTTATAGTGAGTAGTGCCCATATGCACTGTAAAAGTTTGCAGTGCATAGTGTGCACCAATAGTCATCTCCACTGCTATTTCATTGTGATCTTGTGATCTTCTTTCATGTTACAGACTCTCTGGTTGTTCTCTTAGCCCTTTTTGGTGAGTGTTCCACTTGAATTCATGCTTCTGAGCAGCCAGAATTTCAGACACTATGCAAAGGAGGTGTTGCAAGTACTTTCTACAACAGTATGAATATTTTCTACATGAAAGGGAAAATACTCTCTCTGACAAATTTGGGATGCCCTCCCTCTTTCTCTCATAACTGTACTACACAGACAACCAATCTTGTTCTTTCTTTCACTTTGTGCAGCCCTATCCTATAGCATAAAATGCTACTAGCAGTCACCGTTCATGAATTTGACCTCATTCTACCAAATTTCATTGCATTTCTATTTCTTTAGTTTCTACTGTCATCTAATGTTTTATGCATGACATTCTCATTCTCCTTCACACTACCAGTACTTCCTAACTTCACATCACAAACAAGTTTCATTAGCACATTCCTAATACTATGCTTGACTTCTTTTGTCTCCCCTCTACTTGTATAGCTGTAGGATCCTTCATGGTTTATTTTTAATATCCTTTGCAAGTCTTGGCTTGATTTTCATCAAGTCTCAATTCATCACTACACTTTTCAACTTGCAAAATGGAACTTCACTTTGCTGAACAGCCACTGCTTCACTCCTCAAAAGCTCTCAACCTTCTGCCTGGGGGTTTGGGTGGGTGTTTTTTAAGAGATGCTCAGTTTGGTCTAGCAATCTTCGTGGTTAGCCTTTTTCTTTTCACAAACACTACATGACTTTGGACCTTTGATGGGAATTACGTGTCGTCTTCATGTGCATCATGTCTTCCCTCCTCCACCACCACCTCCCTTTTTTTGTTTTTGTGATTGACTACATTTCAAGATCAATCCACTCCACTAGATGATATCTTCCTCTTTCTTGGATGGTCATCCTCCTTATTAAACAGTTCATGCTATAGGTATTCTTGCTGGGCAAATTTTGAGCAGCCTGTGCAGCTGCTCTTCCCTTTCCTTCAGAATATCTACACATCTCCATCTGAACTCCACCCTTGCCTCCAGTAGCACTCCTAATCCTCTGATCTTCCCTTTCAAGACATGCAGAAGGCTGAATTTTACCAGTAAGCAGATCTTGTCAGAGACTCACTAAGGTAGTACACATGGCAGAACCACTGCTTACAGAAGCACCTTTGACTGCCCTTGGTCACCACCTCCCTGTAGCCATCAGAGTCTTCTCTTCTTAGCCTCTAGCCTTAAAAAAGAAGAGGACAGAAACCCCATCAGACTCACCCAGACTTCCCCCTTCCTTTCTCACAATAGATGCAGACAAGTAGCTTACTTATCTGAGTGTGCATCATATTACAGAAACCTAATAAGAAACACTGTCCCAGGCTTCCCTGATGGCTGACATATGAGCCAGGTGCAAGGAAGGTGTAAGCATTACCTTCCCTCCCTGCAGCCTAAAGGATACTGCCACCTTTGGAGTCGTTTTTGTAACCATCTTCTGTGTGAAGTCTTGTTCGGGCTGGGCTTTCAGGTAACAAGAACATTGCCAGTGCAAACAGGGATAGTTTTAAGAAGCAGATCAAAAAGAAATTACCTCTTGTAGTGGCTTTCTTGTTTAATACTAGCAAAAAAAAAAAAAAAAAAAANAGGTGCAAGGAAGGTGTAAGCATTACCTTCCCTCCCTGCAGCCTAAAGGATACTGCCACCTTTGGAGTCGTTTTTGTAACCATCTTCTGTGTGAAGTCTTGTTCGGGCTGGGCTTTCAGGTAACAAGAACATTGCCAGTGCAAACAGGGATAGTTTTAAGAAGCAGATCAAAAAGAAATTACCTCTTGTAGTGGCTTTCTTGTTTAATACTAGCAAAAAAAAAAAAAAAACAAACCATAAAAAACAACAAACCAACCCAAAACAAATAACCCCTCAAAATTTTAACGTTTTTTATAACCACCTTTCAGGATGTGCTTTTTTGGCCATTTTCACAGGCAGCAGCTTCGCTGAGTTTAGTTTTAAACTGACAGCCAAGATGGCTTGCAAATTCCCAGTACAGAAGTCCTGATCCTAAGCTGTGTTGCAGGTGATGTTTGGTACCCCGACAGCTTACAGGATGGCCATGAATGTACTGCTTCATTTCATCATCCCCTCTTCTTTGGAGAAGTCCCTAACATCTTTAGTCACCATGAGATGTCTGTCAGCCACCGCAATGCATTTGTGTTTAGGATTCTTTTCTTCCTACCTGAAACCCCTTTAAAACTCTGTTTACAGTAGGCTGAACTAGGACTGCAGTGCTTTTGACAGCATTTGAGATGCAGTGCGGGAGTCACAGCTGCAGCCTCACTTGCTGCCAAAACAGCAGACTGACAGGTATATCCACCTGCCCCAAGCACCTGGATCTCTTCTTCCTCCTTACAACCGGCTTAGATTTTCACCCCCACACAACTACAGAGAGCTACCAGCCACCTTTTCAGTGCTTCAGTTCTTAATTATGAAAAAAATGATCTGCTTGAAATTTGAAGGCTGGGAAGGAATGACACAATCATCTTACTGAACTTCCAGAGTGTTCTCACACTAAATGCTTCCACCCTGAGACTTCTCTATTGAGCACATTAACTTGTATTTAATACCCTGTATAATACCTTTCAGCAAGGCCTCAAAATTTTGGTTCAAAGACACTTCCCTTGGTGCCCTACTAATAACTTTCCCCTTTAACTTTCCTCAACAGTTCAGATCTGATCACTCATTATTGCTGATGTAACTAATATGATATGGCATACTTCCATAATTTTTGTCTCCCCTCCCATTTTTCTGCCCTGAAAACTTAATTCAGGTAGAAAATGAGCACTGACAGTGGAATTCACTTGTAAGTATGAGGGTATTCCCTTCCCTCTTATTTTTTCCATTTACTTTTCTGAATGGTACTTTGCACAAAATATGGAGACCTATTTCTGTTTGGGACTGACAGCCTGTTCATTCCAGGCACAATTACTTTTACCCTCTTTGCAACATTCAAGCCATCATATTCCCTGTCTGCCTTGTCAGTTCTCCAGCCTGGAAGATGGACAGTACGCATCTGCCAAATCTTGCATCAAGTAGCCATCACTGCTCAGAGGACCCTCCTCATCCAGACATGAGGAAAAAAAAAAAAAAAAAAACCAAACAAACAACAAGCAAACCCCCAGATTTTTGCATATCAAAATAAATCTTCAGTTCCACTCTTCCTTTTCAAATTGCATTTCCAGTCCTTAATTAAATCAGTGGAGGAAATGGACTCTCCTCCTCTGGATGTATGAGAGGGAAGGGAAATGGAAGAGGGGAATGTCTGCTCTCTTTCAATAGTACTTAAAGAGATTCCAGCAAGAGTCACTGCACAATAGCANAAAAAACAACAAACCAACCCAAAACAAATAACCCCTCAAAATTTTAACGTTTTTTATAACCACCTTTCAGGATGTGCTTTTTTGGCCATTTTCACAGGCAGCAGCTTCGCTGAGTTTAGTTTTAAACTGACAGCCAAGATGGCTTGCAAATTCCCAGTACAGAAGTCCTGATCCTAAGCTGTGTTGCAGGTGATGTTTGGTACCCCGACAGCTTACAGGATGGCCATGAATGTACTGCTTCATTTCATCATCCCCTCTTCTTTGGAGAAGTCCCTAACATCTTTAGTCACCATGAGATGTCTGTCAGCCACCGCAATGCATTTGTGTTTAGGATTCTTTTCTTCCTACCTGAAACCCCTTTAAAACTCTGTTTACAGTAGGCTGAACTAGGACTGCAGTGCTTTTGACAGCATTTGAGATGCAGTGCGGGAGTCACAGCTGCAGCCTCACTTGCTGCCAAAACAGCAGACTGACAGGTATATCCACCTGCCCCAAGCACCTGGATCTCTTCTTCCTCCTTACAACCGGCTTAGATTTTCACCCCCACACAACTACAGAGAGCTACCAGCCACCTTTTCAGTGCTTCAGTTCTTAATTATGAAAAAAATGATCTGCTTGAAATTTGAAGGCTGGGAAGGAATGACACAATCATCTTACTGAACTTCCAGAGTGTTCTCACACTAAATGCTTCCACCCTGAGACTTCTCTATTGAGCACATTAACTTGTATTTAATACCCTGTATAATACCTTTCAGCAAGGCCTCAAAATTTTGGTTCAAAGACACTTCCCTTGGTGCCCTACTAATAACTTTCCCCTTTAACTTTCCTCAACAGTTCAGATCTGATCACTCATTATTGCTGATGTAACTAATATGATATGGCATACTTCCATAATTTTTGTCTCCCCTCCCATTTTTCTGCCCTGAAAACTTAATTCAGGTAGAAAATGAGCACTGACAGTGGAATTCACTTGTAAGTATGAGGGTATTCCCTTCCCTCTTATTTTTTCCATTTACTTTTCTGAATGGTACTTTGCACAAAATATGGAGACCTATTTCTGTTTGGGACTGACAGCCTGTTCATTCCAGGCACAATTACTTTTACCCTCTTTGCAACATTCAAGCCATCATATTCCCTGTCTGCCTTGTCAGTTCTCCAGCCTGGAAGATGGACAGTACGCATCTGCCAAATCTTGCATCAAGTAGCCATCACTGCTCAGAGGACCCTCCTCATCCAGACATGAGGAAAAAAAAAAAAAAAAAAACCAAACAAACAACAAGCAAACCCCCAGATTTTTGCATATCAAAATAAATCTTCAGTTCCACTCTTCCTTTTCAAATTGCATTTCCAGTCCTTAATTAAATCAGTGGAGGAAATGGACTCTCCTCCTCTGGATGTATGAGAGGGAAGGGAAATGGAAGAGGGGAATGTCTGCTCTCTTTCAATAGTACTTAAAGAGATTCCAGCAAGAGTCACTGCACAATAGCAAAAGGCATTTGGTTCTTCGGATGCTGACTGTTTTCCAGACATTTTGATTAAATTAGGTAAACATAGCAGGTCTGTATCATAGCATTGGAATTGCAAGTTTACTCTGGTTTTGCAGCAGGCTGTTAACTAAGGTCGTGAGAGAAGCAGCAGTAATATTTCAATTATATTGCTGGAAAGATATTTATTATGCAGACATTCCAAAATAGTAGTGGCAGGGGTCTGGTTTACAGACACCATTTGGGATAATACATTCTGAAGTGATGCTGTCGACATCTTACTCCTTGCAGAGAGGTTGAGTAAAAGGTTTTAGCCATTTCTATGGTGCAGTAAAAGGATTTTCTTTCTGATGAGGAAAGCCCCATTAGCTCTTTGCAGTACCTGTGGTGTCTCAGTCTTTCACAATGCCTCCCTTAATCTCCTGCTGCATGCTGTGGGTATACAGACAATGAGGATAACAGCAAGTTGTTTGGAGACTAATTCAGTGACAAAGAAAATGCTGTGTAAAGATGGCAAACAGAAATTTCATGCCATGGTTACTGGTAGCTACAATAAGGTTTTTCTACACACACCCATGTGTTCGAATTATCCATGGACCTCCCCCAGGTGCCATGCCCTCCTTTGTCATCTTGAAATGCCGGCATTGAAAAATGAAGTTTCCTCAGTCAACCCCTTGCAGACATCTCCACAGAGCATAAACAGACAGTGCTGAATTGAGGCATGAAGCCTGGTATCAAATCAGGCCTTTGCTCAGAGTCCTGTACTACCAAAAAATCTTCCAGTTCCATCAGAGACTTTTCAGGTGGTGTGGTGGCGGATTCCGGGGATTTTGGTTCTCCCTGAGATGTTCACCAATTCATGGAGCATGCTCCACTGTCCCTTTGAGAAGGACACTGGGTGAGGACAAATGTGCCACACTGCCTCCCAAGAAAAGCAGCTCGGTGTCCCAAAGCCTGGCAGGAGCCTGGAGGAGACCCTCAGGGCTGGAAGTAGCTGTGGTGGGAATAGCCCAGGCAGCCAAATGCCGCACCACAATTCTGTCAGCAGTTGCACACTGGCATCAGTTACATGTGTGCAGCACTTTAAAAGCACAAAGCATTTTTTGCAGTATCCATAGGCTTTAATAAAAAAAAAAAACAAACCAGGAACACTTAGAGAAAGATTTTTGCAGATGGTCAACAACTGTGTTAAAATGAGGGCTGAGCAAACCCAGCCAAGGCTGATTCTTGGAAAAAGGTTTAATTAGAAGCTTTGGAGCTGAACTCTTTGCTCCTCTCTGCTCCCAGCCTGGATGGTCAGGTCTCTCCTCCCCTTACCAAAGTGCACCTTTCTTTTTGCTTAGACTGGCTTGGAAAACGTTCTTTTCAACGAGCAACTACCTCATGTGTTTTCCTAGTCACAGAAAACCCTCTTCTAGTCATTCAAGACAACTAACCTGTGTAGACTTACATTTTCTTGACGTTCAGATTTCATCCACTCTCTTTCTTGTTTTTTAGTTCACATCAGCCCTTCCAGTTTTACTTCTTTTCTTCCTCTTTCCATCCTCAGTGAGACAGTGATTCCAACTTTGGAATCTACCTTCTTAAGGCAAAGTGCTCAGAAACAGGCACACTGGACTTTCCTTCCTTACTTTAAATGAGTAATTATTTTCTAGGGCAGACACTGAACTTTCAGACAGAAAGAGATAAGTCAGCAACATGCAGGGTAGCTTGTTTCCCTTCTTGTAGCAGAGCACTCCCAGGCAGGTAGATGAAACATTTGCATCGCCATCCCGCCCTGAAATACTTTCATCTGCTCGTTCCCAAGGCACCATTTGCATAAAGAGCAACCTACAAGAGAGCTGCCCAAACAATCTTGTCTCTGAATCAGAAATATAGTTTAATTTTTTCTCAAATGAGCAAAGCACCTTTATGTGCTAAACCGTTTTCAAGTGGGAGGTATCCCAATAAAACATTAAAGGTATTTTAATAGGAGGGCAGCCCACTAGAAATTTAACTACTAGCCACAGAGCAAAGTGTGCGCAGAGAAGCAAAATATACAGAAGCACAGGGTAGAATATTCAGTCATCTTTTTAAGCAGTGCCTGTATGAGAGAGAGCTGAAAACCTTACGCAACCTGCTCTTATGATAATAGACTAAAAAATAAGAACCAAAGAAAGCACCCACAAAACATCATCAAGAGACTTAAATAAAACATTATGCATAAAAAGAAGTATTGCTGTATGTTTTCTTCTTGTTTTCTTTTTTTTTTTTAACTGTCCCTCCCCATTAGCCATTTCTTCAGCCACCTCTGCCCATCAGCCTCCCACTCCTCCTTTTGTTTGTGCAGGAGCAAACCCTGGGCAGTGCAGTAAATCCTTCCTGCATTTCCTTCATTGCAACAGACATCAGAACCTGGCCCCAGAGCATCAACCAGACTTAAAGACACTTGCTGTGGTTAAGGGGGGAGGAATTTGTAACACCCTGATACGGCATGCTCTAACGACATGCAGAAACACAAATAAAGGGCAGAATGAAACTTGCAGGGGAAATACCCCTTCGGACATTTTCTAACAGTCAAACACCTGTCTCAGCACCCTTGTTACAGCCTTGGTAATGTTATATAGCATGAACTGGGGCATTCTTCTCTCTGTCATCTGCCCTGTGCCTAGGATACAATTTTTGAAATGACTGCAGTGATCAAACAAAACACAAAACGTTAGTGGGGCCAAACTAAGTCCAACACCAAATACTTCCTCAAACTCCTCACAACGTATTTATTCTGTTTGCAGCCAAGGAAAGTTTGAAATTTCTTCTCACTCGTTCTTTTGGATGGCTACTCTGCATGACCAGTGGTGATTTGAAAATTTGATGTTATTTCCTGCAGTTCAGACCTTGAACTGCATGAACAATCCATAGTTGTGATGTTATTTTTCTTATGTCAAACTTAGGAAGTGTGTGAACAAGATGGTTTTTCTTTGGCGTGTGCAAATGTCAAGACTGGTGTCTACTCTATGAGAAGTGTTTAAATCCATTTCAGCTGAATAACTGTGCAACAAAGACTACCTTTCTGTATATTCCCAGTTAATACTTTAGCTGGTTGAAATTTATTTCACTCTGAGCTGCAAAATTAGGGGCACGTAAGAATGATCTGTAGTGGCACACAAGTAACATCTGCCTTTATTAACAGTAGTATTACATTTCTCCTAACTGCCCTTCTGCGACACCTCGTAATTTCTCTTGGCATAGTAACCTATATAAACTTGCACAGAGCACGGCTCTACCTCCCCCCTAGCCAAACCACCCCCAGCGTATGAATGAAGAATTAACACTTTCTGCTTTCTCCTCTTACTATCGAGATCAAGAGAAACATTGCCCTGGATTTCAAAACAGTGCCAGTGCCTGTTTTTGCATACTTTCCTGGAGAATTTCTTTCAAAAGAGCTTTTCAATTCTGATTTTTTCTCTTTTTCCTATGCTTAGCAATGGCAGCAGCTCTGCGCTGGGCAGGGCGTCACAGTGGCCCTGCCTGCCACCTGGCAGCCCTCCCCACGGCATCCTCCGCACCGAGCTACCCTCCTTCCCACCACAGCAAACAAAGGCATGGTTGTGCCTGCACAGAGCAGCAGGGCTTGTTTTTGAGACTTTGGTCCCCTGGGGAATGCACCCAGTCCCTCCCAGCTTCTGACACACCGGCACCCGAGACACACACGGCTGATTTCCCTCCCTGCATCCCCAGGGCCTCCCACCCCATGGTAACTGCGACTTTTTGTAAACTGGCAGCTGCCCAGTGTGATATAGGCTGCTCTGGATCCAGATGATTTGCCTGCACGTCTGAAAAGACAGGCTATGGTTTTGGGCTTGTAAGCCCATCACGTTTATTTGGCAAGCTGCAAGAGCTGTGCCAAAGCAAAGCAGGGAAAATACAGGAAGAGGAGAAGCAATGGCCCGCTATCCTCTTGAATAGTGATATTGCTCTTGTAAATATTAGTACCTCCAGATACGTCTAGGAATGAGAGGCTTTTCTTTTTTTAAAATACGTTTCTCAGTATTATTTGTCACTTATTATAAACTTACTTGCAAGCAGTTTGACAAGCAGCCCGTCAGTGCAGCTTCAGCCTCCCATTTGCACCACAGAGAAGATAGACAGCAGCGTGCTCAAGCACCAACAACACTTTTCCTGATGCAATATAACTGCTGGAGCACTTTAGCTGGGGACAGACTCTTTGATACCACCCTGTGTATTCATACAGGCTGGCCAAAACCTAGTATCTCTGGGCACAGCAGGTGTTTCTTTGCTCCCTGCTCTCAGTTTCTAGCCACACTACTTAAATGCTTTCTCTCTTGCATACATTTTCTTAGAGCATATTTCCAATTTTGCTGTTTTCTGCACCTCTCTCTCACCTGCTGTTTGCTCACTGAAGAGGGCTGTGTGCAGATAGTTAAACAATACCCTGGGAAATCCCACCAAAGCTCCGTGCTTTCAACTCCTCTGCGAGCAGTTCAAATCCACAGCTCACATATTGAACAAGGTTTTTTTTCCTCCCTTTTTTTAATCTGCCTAGCTCTGTGTTTGTTGCATTTACTCATAACAGAAGGGCAGCCATTTCACTCACCAGTTACAGTCAGTTTAACCCAACCCATAATACCATCATTGTAGTCAGCTTGCTGAGAGCTGGAAAAATTAGACATACCTGTTTGTAATGAATGCTGATAATTACACAACACACAAACAACAAAGCAGTCTGCTAGATCCAATCACTCCCTCAATTTGAAGACATTAACATTGATAATTGCATACTGTGGAAGCTCAGAGGCACTAAACAAGATTGCCTCCTCCATACTCATCATAACAGACAGTGCTAGAGCAGAGGAACTTACATTCTAGGAGGAAAAAGATATACGGCCTCTATTCTACAGACAAGGAATGGGATACAGAAATAATCATTCAGTCAAAGACATAATAAAGAGTGTGTGGGGTACAGCTGGAACTGGGTTACCATAAATACTTGCCAGTAGCTTTCCACTAAGCCATCTTTCTAAGACAAACTCTGGGACAAAACTGAAAGATTTTGTGAGGATGTCCAGGATCCACAAATTCCATCTCTATGTGTAATTCTTTCTGAAGGCCAATTTCTTATTTCCTAGTGTACTGCAGATGAATCTACAAGAGTAATTGAATGTTTATATCTGCCTGTCCCTGTGGTGAAAATGAAATATTTTTAGCCTCTACAGGGCAGGACACACCATAAGCAGTGGCATTCACATCCAGATGCTCCATTTTTGTTAGTGTGTGGTGCAACATCTTAAATAAGCTTATTTCTGGGTTCCTGATTTTCTGTTATTATTGGTGCCTGCAAATGTGATTCACAGCGAGATGTTTTTTGCTCTAGGTTCCTATACCTGGGAGAACAAAGCCATGACTTTCCAAACCTTACCAGCTTTGCCACTTTTCTTTTCCCCTAGTAATGAGCAAGTATTGTAATTGCACTAGACCAGAACATGAAAATTCTCCCATCCAGTGTTTAATTTGATTTGCACATCCATTTCCACAAGACTGTACTTTCTCCATTCCACTTACCTGTATAATATAAAAATAATATAATTACACAAGTGCAGATATCTTTTAAAACAATCACTTCTTTCCACACCCACCACCTGCAGCAGGATGAGGTGTCACTTGCACTGCATATCACATCACCTACAATTACCAATACACGTCAACATACTTGCAAGGCAGCAGCATACTAAAAGCCTGATCTTACCACCACTGATGCTGGAGGCTGAAGAATATAGAAACCGAGCTGTAATACAGACCTGACTTCAGCGCTTATTTTACTCACTACCTTGCAAAAATCCCACGTGCTTTAGATCCCTCAACAGGACACTGGTCAGTCCGCCTGCCCTAACTGTGTAAAATCCCAGCATGGTCTCTAGAGATGTGCAGGGAGGTTTTCCGCATACGAAGCTGCTTCTTTCTGCTGCGAGTGAAGAGGACCGCTGGGAAGTGCTAGGTGTCTCCATCCCCTCATGATGAGAGTACTTAATAAGGTAAGAAACATGATTTCTAAACTCTGTTTAGCCCGAGAACGACTGAATTTAGGCTTTCTACACTGAAGACAGCTCTCTGACCCCTGGGCATTAGAGAATTTGGGGGAAAGCCTTCACCCCTCCCTCTGTGGGTTGCTGTGCACAGGCATGCAGCATGGGGACTAGGGCACCACAGCCAAGTCTGACTCTTCCTCAGGAGCAGGTTGTCCTGTCCCTCCACCACACTAACCCATCAGAGAGAGGGTTAGTCCCTCACAGCCCCAGCCATATCCAGGCCTTCAGGCCACCCCAGAGAGTCACGCCATTCAGGTGCCTGCCTGCCCGAACCATGACAGCTTTGGGGAGTGAGAGATACCTGTCTCTTGTCTAACAGGTGCTTTTAGGCGTGAATAGGTGACTACAGTAAGTGCCCAGGAAATATTCAAGTGCAGTACAGAGACGCCTTGCAGTGCAAGAAGCAGACAGACTGGATTATTCTCTGAGCCTTAGGCACCTAAGCCTCAATTTAAGCAGGCTGGATCCTGCACAGAGCTAACACCTTATTAAGTGTTCGTGTTCCTTTTCCAGGCCTTTCATAGCTCCTCGTCTATCAGCTCTCCCCACTTAAGTTCCTCTCCTCCTAGCACAACGGCACCAAAAACATAGACCTGGTCAGAGCATTTTCAAAGTGGTATTTAGTCAAATATCCCACTACATCAAAGATGAAACGTCTCAGAGGAACATGAACAATTCAACAGAGTTTCGCTTGTGACCAAAATGAAGACCCCCAATTGCATACCTGAGGTCTTTGATCTCAAACTAGGCATTTCAACGCAGGTCTCTTTCACAAAAGCATTTGAAAGGGGCTGCTATGTATTTTGTTCCCACAAAAGATACAGAGAGACTTCAAAAACCTCAAGAACTTTCCATGGGATGGAATGGCTATTCTTCATCCAGTTCTGTTCTAACACTTCACAGGAGAGGTAGATGCATTCATGTCAACCACGCTGGTCATTCAAGAAAGAGTGACTGGAAGCATGATGCATGTTCTCCTCCTTGTTTTCCTTAAAAAAAATCACAATAAAATAAGGTAGAATTCACTGAACATTTTGCCTAATTCTCCTAAAAAGCCAAAATAAAAAAATTAATAATCACTGTATTAAAACATATTTCATGATTACAAAGTGTCCAGGCACCTTTTGTATCAATTTCTCTTCTTACACATGTCCGATTAGTCTTTAAATGGTTTACTTCAAGCTTTTATATAAGGAATAGTCTAGCTTGGTTTATGTCTTTTTAGAAGACACTTAGTAGATATTTTGTGCAAGTAATTATTGAAGTTGCCATAGAAAAAAAAAAAGGCTATCTTCAAACTCCATTACTGTACATTAATATATCTTTCCTGACATTTACTGTCAGGACTCAGTTTTCCTTACAGTCAACCTAGTTCACACAATTTAGTCTTTTATTGGCTGGGAACTTTTCAGACTAAGAATATCTCACAGTCCCTCTGTTGCATGACTATTCCCACCACTTTAGGTGTCTGTTTTATCAATCACAAGAACTATAGACTTTTCTGAAAAATAAATTATTTTCCTTGGAAACTGATATGATTAGAGTCAAAAGTGTGAATAAGATTCAGAAAATGTTGCCTTTGCGTGATGTGCACTCTCAGGAACAAAGAAAGAATTTCCATTTTCTACCTACTTTTTGGCCTTTCGCATTTTTTGAGTGTAATTTGCATTTGAAGTCAGGACAGACTATATGTTGATGCCACAATTTTTTCCTTTTAAACAGATCTCATGTTATTCTTCTGCCAGGTGGGCCCTTGTGTTGCTCTCCCAGTTCCTCATTACATTGCAGCCAGTTCACAAGGTCATATGAAATTACTGTCAATATAATGAAAGTGTTTCATTTCAAGTCTCCTGATCTTATTCGTCTACTGAGTCATCAATAGCTTTGTGCTTGCTTATATCCAAGTGACCCTCTAATGGGAATGAATGACATGTCGGATTATTTCAGCCCAAAAGGGCGAAGCTAGATTCCAAGAGAAAATTATTTATAGTTTCAAGGTAAAGATGATGCAAAAATAGATTATTTTGTATCTCATATATTGTTTATTTATTGTAAAAAGATTTTCCACTTGAAGTAGTGAGTTAGTTGTATTTTGGATTGAGGATAGGGAAACAAATTGAGCAGAAAGAATTGACAAGAAATTACTCTATCAAAACAATTCAAGCCAAATAATTTTCTTTTTTTAAAAAAGGAAGATCAGACTTAAACGGATTGGTACAATTTGATGGCCTCTTCCTTCCCCTCTAGATTTTGTGTGTGTGAAGTCCTCTTTGGGCTCTCAAACAGGCAGAAAACAGGTAGGTGAGCATTTCTGGAAAAGCTTTCCCTTTGTTCTGCCACTGTTCAGAGGTACTGGCCTCTCAGTTCCTGTCATCGGATGCATGCAAGTACTCTAGCACGGGTGCAGGGAGAGAGACCTCTGGTAGTTCAGAAACACCGTAGCCAAGCTGAGAGCATCCACCTACAGAAGGGAGTCATGCACCTCAGGCACTGCTACAACTGGCCAGAGAGGCCTCTGAGCCTGCTGAGCACACTCAGATCAAGCCACAGCAATGGCTCCCACACTTGTAGGTGCTCCAGCCCCACACCTGGAGCTGCCCCAGCTGGGAGCACTGCAGAACAAGTATTCTGGAGTGATTTCTACACCCTCTTTCAGTTCAGATAGCACTGCATATTTAAGTATGTGCACACAACCAAAAGGGATTTCTGTGAATGGTGCTCAGCAAATGTCTGGGAAGAGCTGTCAGATAAAGGCTTCATCAATTTTAGTATCCTCAAACAATTTGCATTAAAACAAAGAAATATATGGATGTCACTGATTGAAGGAATCACTTCCAGCAGTGAAATATAAGAAGGCAGCAACTGAAAAGGTGCTGAAAGTTTTTGAGGTTTCTCATGCTGCCCAGAGCTCAGGTGGATACCTGAACATGTACAGTTTTCAAAGGAAAGGGATAATTCCCACTCACAGTATCACCTTTTTGGTAGAATACGGTCAGCCTAAAGGGGAAGAAAATCAAGAATACCCATTTGATTATTCTGACAGAGAAATCTGTCAGATACGAAGGACTGAGATTTAAGTTTAAAAATGAAAATGAACAGTGATGTACAAAAAGCTGGGTATCTGCCCCAAAACAGCAACAACAAATGGTAGCTTCTTCAAGTGTAAGGTCTTTGCAGCAGAGGCATTTTGTTTGATGTTTATGCAACAGGTAGCAGGGTTATAATCCATGTGTAGTGCTCCTAGTGCCACCTCGACTACTAACAGAACTGGATAAGTAGCATGGCTGCAGTCTAACATTAGCAAGCCTGGAAAGTGAAAGAAATGGTTAGGTTCAGTAGAAGATAGTCCATTTCCTGCAGAACACTACTTCCAAGCCCTCAAGAAATGCTGCTATTTCACCTGATCAAAGGAACTTGCTTTCAGGAGGGAATAGCAGGTGAATAATTCTACCCCCACCTGAAGCAGAGTGACTCCATTAACAACAGTGAAATTTCTCCTCCTCCATGAACAGATGCAAGAGATTCCTGGGAGGAAAGTGGTTCAAAGGCTTTGTTATCTCCTTTGCTTAAGCTCCAACATCAGAGGCGAGCTGCTCTAACATGATGAATTGAAAAAAGAAACAGAAGCTTCCAGTCTAGAAGGTGCAAAAAGCAACTATGCATCAAAGGAAGCTTTCATATACTCAATTCAGGTGTCAGTACCTGGCTTCTTGCTGTCATCCAGGATATTACTCACAAAAAAAAAAAAAATTTCTCTGCTTTACAAGGAAGTGCTATGGACAGAAGTTTA
The DNA here is from genome assembly GCA_013389945.1 of Fregata magnificens. NCBI lineage: Eukaryota > Metazoa > Chordata > Aves > Suliformes > Fregatidae > Fregata > Fregata magnificens. The sequence goes on from WAAD01016068.1 coordinate 115,419, forward strand.
ATCTGTCCATCAGTGAGGTGCAGTATCTAATATGTAACTTGTCCTTCCCTCTTACTCCCACGGATCAATGCACACTTCTGGTTATTTGTAAGATTAAAGATCATGCCATTAGCAGAAGCTATTCATGACAAACAGCTCAGGCATTTGACTTCCCCAGAACAGTAGATGTTGATTTTTGCTCTAGCTCCAGCAAATTGGTGATTAACTGGAAGCTATTCAGAGTTCCAGTGCCAAGGTGAGTAGAAAGCACTAAACAAGGTCTTGTGAACATCTTTTCTCTCTCTTATTAAAAGAAAAAAATGCATATCCAGGATAGCTGGCACGATTCATTCTGGTGACTTCATTTCTGGCTCTTTTTTCTAGTCACAGGTTAGGGGTATTTGGTGTCAGTACCACAGTGCATGTTTCTCCATTCAAAGGGGTCAGAGACTGCTGCCCAAGCAGACCTGTATCATGGGCTTAAACTCAGAATGAAATTTGGGTGCTTGTTCAAGTAATGCTGCCTCCAGCTTCCGGCAATTGGGTCTACCAGGAGCTGAGCAAAAGGAGATGCACACCACCGCACCATGTTAAGCACAAGCCTCTGTGACCCCAGGCCCTGTTGGCCAGGGTCTGACCAGAGAAATCGCCAGTTTTCTTGTTCTCCAGCTGCCTCATTCTCTCCTGGGCAGAAGGAGGCTGGTCCCTCTGCAACAATGCTTGTGATGTTGTGAGATGTAGATACAGCTCTTTCAAAATTGCACAAAAAATTTCAGATGGTTGAAACATAAGGTGAGAATTCAGGCCTCAGGAGAATTACTTTTCCTTCTGCCACTGGCTCACCACTCCTGTCTTGTAAGCAGTCTTTTCCTCTGTTCCTCTGAGGACTCATTTGTCTTCCAGGGATGTTTTAAGATGTAATGGATGTTTTATTATATAGTACCATAAGCCTTTTGGATGAAAGGATGAATGTAAACTCAAAGAATTTACTAATGAAAGCCATTAATAATAAATGCATTACAGAGCTTTTGTAATGATTCAACAACTTCAGAGTATTTCAAAGTCTGCATTATCTATTTATGATTTTTAAGACAGAGGGAGATAACAATTTTTACAAATAACAGATAATCAGATAACTTTATATCCCATTTTATATTCCTCCGTACATCATTGCATCTTTCTTACATACAAATGTTGAACGTTCAACAATATGAACATGTGCAAGGGTGTCACTCCTCCTTAGAAATCTCCCAGGTGCAGTTTCCTTGACTTTTCCAAGTTATTTCTTCCTTTGAGCTGAAGAGGTTTTCATTTTTCTGAACACCACACACATCATAAGTCATGTCTTACTAAATAAGCATCTAGCAGTATCTGATATCAAGAACTGAACATTTCTTCTTCTCCATCACCTTTCCTGGCATCACAACCTTCACATATTCCCTGATAAATGAGAGCTCTTTAGAGAACAAGCAACCCCCCAACAGTTTTCTCACAACAAATCTGTAAGACATAAGGTTTTCCTGGTATATTTCCTGCCTTTCTTGTCAGGGCCCAGCGTATATTCTAGGTAGATTTTTCACCTCTGTTGAGGCATCCTGAAAGTGGTAGTAAAATGTAAGCAAGAACAAGAAGAATGAGAAGAGTCACAAAAGCTTTAATCAACCCCTGCACGTTGCAAATAATAAAACAATTGCTTCGATCAGAATTCAGTGCTGCAGTCTTTGACTTCAACAAAAACCTGACTTAAAATTACAAAACCAGACCCCAGTAATACTAAACTTTCAGCAGACAATGTTACTAATCACTAGGTGTCCAACAGGTCTTAGTTTAGTTTACCAAAATAGTCTAATTTTGCCCTACTTAATATTTGAAAGGTTTTTAAATTAACACCAGTATATAATGGCTCCCACAAGATTTTACTAAAAAGTCATGATCTGTTGCTTGTATTCAACACAAGTATTCACTAGAGAAACGTAAGTTGATATGCTTGCTTGATGTTCACAAAGCATTTTGAAGATGAAAAGTATCGTGTGCTAAACATTAAGCTAGTCTGACCATCTTCTCATTACACTACAGATAGACAATCTGTCAGAACAAGAAAAACGAGACACAAAGCTGGTCTGGTGAGGATCCTGTTTTGCCTTTCAAAAAATGTGAAAATAATTGATAGTTTCAATAATAGATAGTTTCAAAGTATTAAGCATTCCTTTGCTCACTGCTTCAAAGGGGTCCCCAAATACCTAGAAATATAACTATTTTCCTTTTCGTGTTTGATAGGAAAAAGTATTAAAAAGACTCTTAAAAATACAAATAAAGAGATCTATCCACTTTTTGATCCACCTTTATCTAAAATTAAAAAAGAAATTTGAGTGCTCTACTTGTCCCCCTGTAACGAAAAGCCACACAAAAAGACTCTGATGTGGAACTAATTTGCATTCTGAATATGGACTACAGAGACTACAGTAACCTTTAGAGAATCTTTTCTGCGTTAAAAAAGTAATTCGTACTCTATCTCCTTCTACAGAAAATGAAAGGTTGAAAGATGTGAGTTAGACAAAACAAACAAACCTTTCATAGTATATTATGAGCTCCAGGTCTCCTGTGCATTTACTAAAATTTCAGTAACTCTTCCAATTTCAAGCACAGTAAATTTGGGCCATTTGACAAATGCCTTATCACCATTTTGTTTAAGTGTTGCCACATACAGAAGCATATTTCAAGGAGATATGTATTGAGAAACAACTTCTTTGAACTTGTTTATCTCTTCCTCAACTTTTTCCCCATGCCATCAAATGGATGATAGGTTTTTTTATTACTTAAAACTCCCATAATTTCCAGCCTGGCTAACTGACTTTTAGCTTACGTGACCATGCGGTGCATGTACATCTTCACAGTTCTTTAATTCATATGTTGAAACCCACTGGCCCATCTCAACAGGCATGGTCGAAGTCCCAAACAGAATTAAGTTCCTACTCACCCCATGAAAACAGAGAGCTGGGGAAAAGAGAAACATCCTCTAAAAACCCCAATTAAGAAATTGGGAACAACATACGCTTGTCTCATGTGAGAGACAGTGAGCCTTTCTAAAGGCTCAGCTCACATGGAAGGTGTCTGTTAGACACCAGAATTTCCTTAGCTCCAGTGTTGATGGGGTTGTTCATTAGAAGGCAATAGAGTTAACTTCAAAAGCAGCAAAATAGTAATTTGATAACAATTCCCTATCCCCACCCTGCAGCGTCATTAAAATTATCTGCCTTTTACCCATGCAAGCTGTCTATCTTTATTTTCCCTTGTCCTTATAACGACTCTGCCAGTCCTACATAACCATGCCACATTGCTTCTCCGTATCCCCCAAATCCTTGGCTGCTCTGCCCTTTTGTCTCCCACTACACAAGTTGCTTTGCAGACCTGAGGTAAAGACAGCATCCATTATCATCAGCTGTGGAGACACTAGCCTCTTCGACATACACTTTGCAGATCTCCAACTCCAAGGAGTGCTGTGCAAGGTGAAGTTTATCCTCCTGCCTTGGAAGACCAACGTTTGCTTGTGCAAGAGACACATGGCTTCACACCTTCCACCTCCCGTGGTTAGGGTTGTGGTAGAGCTGTGTTAGCCCTTTTTCAAATACACCCGGTATAGCACTTGAATGGACAATCTAGTTATTAGGATTTGCTAACTGGAGCCATGGGTTGGAGCTGGAGATATCCACAAGTCTTGTCATCACCAGCTGAGGGGACATACTTCCAAACCTCCCTCGACTGCTGGCAACTGACACCAAAGGGGGCAAAATGGCATAATAAAACTACAAGCCTCCAGAAATCTGTGGCTATATTTAGTATGTTAACACAGTGGAAACAAAGAGCCTATCTCTACACTGGGCACACCGAAAGGTAAAATCTCACTCAGGCACCACATATAAGCTGGTTTGTGTTACCCAGCTGACAAGACCTTTATTAAACCTCGGAGGATCCATCTGAACTTTCAATAGCCAAGCAACTGATTCAGGGATGCGGCACTCACAAAAGTGGGAAACTAGAGCGATTCAGCATTATTAATTCAGATTATTTGTTTTAAAAGGATATTTTACACAGAAGAAATTTTCTGTTGAGAGGAAAGGAGGGATTCTTAACACGTGCTCTTCATGCTCTAGGATTGCATCAACACTATTATCCTAGAATCAGAGGGGGAAAAAGGGCTGTGAGGGGCCATCCAGCTCTCCCCTTGCCCAAAGGCATGATCACCTAGATCTAAACCATTCCCGAATGATGTTTATCTAACCTGTTTTCAGAAATATCCGCAAGCGCCCGCAGCAATTTAGCTCAATGTTTCAATGTGTGACTTGTTCTCTACAGAGCTTACAGGAAGGACAGGCTATTCCCTATGGCTTAGTAACTGTCTTTTACATGCAGGTTTTATTATGCTCCCCACTTCACTTTTAGCAACTGAATATGCTCCGCTCTTCCTACTTTTTTCCATCTACACTTCTCATGATTTTCATTGCTCTACTCTGAATTTTACCAGTCCAAATCTGCTAATTGCAGTGTCCAAAACTGGACACAGGACTTCTTCTTTGGGGCTTGTAAGATTCCTGTTGAAGGGTTTGCTATGTGCATTTTTCAGACATTTCTTTCTTTTTTCAGTCCCTCCATGATGCTGCCCTTCTCCCCCCCAGATCACACTACCTGCCATCCCAGCCCTGTCCTCTCCCCAACCTCCCTAAGCCCCTACCCTGCTGTTTAGGTTGTGCAAGACAGCAATTAAATCCCAATTTTTCCTCCCTTTCTCAGGCAGAATAAACCCAGCTCCCCAAGCCTCTCCTCCTATGTTATATGCTCCAGACCCAAGACCACCGCTGTGGTTTTCCTCTGGCCTTTCACAGTCTACTCTTGTACTGGGTGTCCCTAAACTGCACACTGTATTGCAAATGTGGTCGCACAGGAGGTGAATAAAGGTTAGCGATCATTTCCCTCAACCTGCTCATGACCTGCTGGCTATGCTCGTGAGCCGGGGAGTTCAGAAGAGCATGCTGTGACTGCGGGCCCCCTCTTCCCCACGGGTGCACAGCTGGGGGGGCTCCCTGCCCTCGGCTTCAGCTTCCACCCCGGGATGACACCTGCTGCTGCGATCCCACCCTGGACGTTTGCCCTGCTCCTTATCTGCAGTCAGCCGCTCCCTCTCGCCTCAGGGTGGCTTGCATGGCAGGGGAGCCTTGCGTGCTCCTGATAGGAGGTGAGGAGGGGGGAGGGCACCCATTGCCCTCATGTCCTCAAAGCTGGGGTGTGCTGAGGTTATGAGGAATCACAATTTTCCTTGTCTACACATCTGATGTGTCTTTTTTTGAAGTAAGACTGCAGGCTCTTCAGGGCCAAGACCATCTCAAGGCACTTAGCTATAGCGTTACAATAACACAAATGATAAGTAAGACTAAATACAGTATTTCAGTGTTACTGGAAATCGAATATGAAGGGTCCAGCTGGAAGAGAATGCCATTTTCCAGATTCCCAGTTCATTAGCCTCTCACTCAGCCCCTGCTTCTGTCTTCTCAGACACCAGTATAAACCCGTCATTCAGGTCTTCAGCACAATGACTGGCTGAAGCCCAAACTTGGGGCTTGACTGAGGCCCCCAGCCATCCCTGGGCTGAACCACCAAAGGAGTGTGGCTGCTCTGGGACAGCGCTGACCCCCGCATGTAGGAGCCTGGGACAGGTCTTTGCCCACGCAAGGAGTGCGGGCAGGCTGCGGAGACCAGGTAGCACCGAACTCTGGAAAACCTTCCATCTTGCTGTAGCAGGGATGAACATCACCACTTTGATGGAAAGACATTTCCTTGATGGAAAGATACTTCCAAACACTCCTGACATAGCGATTATAGGTTCTATAATATTGAAAACAAGCAAGCAAAACAAAAAAGAGAGGGGCTTCATTGTTGTTTCCCTGAAAAATAAGCAGAGCTCCCACGAGGTCCGTAAAAGCTTTCAGTATTATATACTAATTTTACACAGAAGGCAGACTACAACCCACAAAGACACTGATTTCAATAGGAATTAGAAGTCAGGCACCAAATTACCTTTGAATACCTGGGCTTTAATTACTGCTGTTACAGAAAGCAGTGTAAAACCTGCTGACCAATAGCTAATGCCTAGTAGGAGTTTTGCAGACACTCAGCAATGACTGCCTCTGCTCTGAGGAACACATGATATAAGAATGGAGGAAAAAAAAGGAGTGAAGTAGAAGGTGAACAATGTCAGCCTGCATCGCCGAGTAAGAACAGACCTGCTAAATGTAAACACATTGAAATACTAATTAAAGTCACAGACCCCTATCAGCTACCTAGCGAGATCCACAAAACCCCAGCGTATTAGATCACACATTTTGGGATCAAAGCTGACATCTCAGACAGGTCACAGGAGTTTATGTAGATGCTTTACCTGTCATCCAGTTCCTCCACCACGTTAGCAATGTGCTTTTGCTTACTGTGAAACTGTGGCAGAGGGCTTAGATCAGTGCCAGATTAACAGGGCTAAATTAGTGCGGAGTTTGCATTGCGTCCTGAAAATGACTGAGTGTTGTTTTGATATTTTAATTTTAGTAAAAACACAGACTGGCAGGAAAAAAAAACAAGTCTGTCATCCTGGTAATGCTTCACATTGGCTCATTTACTGGTAGTACTTTGCAAGAAGGCACACCTTACGGAAGCCTGAGAATTTTGGAATGGAGGCAATGACTAATTCCAAGTTGAAAAAATCTGCTGCATTGCATGTAGTTTTCCATTAGTTTTCTGAAACAGAAAAGATAACAAAATCAGAGTAGTGAGAATAGCCTTAAAAAGGAATTTGAAGATAATATTGGAAACTTATAAAGACACACTAAATGCCAGCAAGTTTTAGAAAACATATTAAAAAAATGGTAGGTAGTAGATATAGTAGATACATGGCAGAAAATGTCATCATCAGTAGATACATGACAGCAAATGTCATCATCATGTCTCAGGATAATAATGCCATCAGGCCTTTGCATTACTCCCACAGTCCTGCCAAAGGACTCTTCTTGCTCATTATTTAAAAACTTCTTTGTCCTTAAGCATTAAAACACTGAAACTGCCATGTTCGAGCAAAGACTCCATCGAGTCCATTTTCATGCTATTAACATGTCCCAGACTGGCTTCTTAAGGGAAAATGCACTAAACAGCTACCAGGTAATCTGCTTGCAGAGGAAATTCTCCCTCACTCCTAAAACAATATGGTTTCTATCCATTTAAAATTGTTCTTTAATCTTTGCTATTATGGCTCTGAATGCTATAGTTAGCTGTATGTACTCAATCAGCTTTGAATCCTATCTGTCTAATCAATCAGCCTATATGCATGTTACTGTAGTCTGGTATATGTATCCCTCCAGTCTCAAAGTTCAGTCGTACCCCTTAAAAAACATTTGCATTTTATATAATTCAGTAGAAAAAAATATACAGGTTTTGTCATGTGAGGTTTACCTATTTCAGTATAATGAACATAGACTTTTAGTCCAAATTATGCACACTAAGCGATCTGAAAAAAAGTCCACACTGTGTTTTCGGTGAGAGTTGTTGAAAAGAGGGAAACAGAACAATTGCTTTACACAGACATTGCTTCTTTTAATAATGTGTGCCACATAAAGAATACTTTTCACACTAGGTCATTCAAGAGGGATTTTGGTGGAATGTGATCATTCAGTTTATGCAGCAAAACCAAGCTACCACGATTTGATTCTGCTGCGTGCTCAATTTTTATATTGTACACCCATCAGTTGTTAAAGCATAACTCCTGCTAAGCTGAAAACATAAAAGAAAGAGTCTCGGGTTGCTTCTGAAAAGCTTGAAAATATTTTATTCATGTATTTGTAGCCCATATATTGCAGGGTGTACTGCTGGATTCAAGAGAGAATTGAATGACCCTTCACAGATGAGATTTTGTTAGTTTAGGATTTTGGTTGGGCTGTATAAAATTGATCATGCTTTTTCTTCAGCTCCAGGTCATTCATTCCAGACATTTTGATGAAAACTAAACTAGAGCAATTATGCATTCATGAGCAGGATGCTGAGGGCTTCACTTGGAAAACTGAAGGCTGATAACCAAAGTAAGGATTAAGTATCTTTCCCAAGGCTACTGCATAATGATGAAAACACTACATCTTAAAGCACACGTTGCAGAAAGCCTAGTGCTGCTCTTTAAACTGCTGCAGGTGAAATGATGGATTTAAAATAACTAGCCTCTTCATCTGTTGGGGCACGGTAGACCTGTACAGTGCATAAAATGTAATGTGCGCTCTATAATGAAGCTTTGTGCTGCTAAGAGGCAGAGCTGACAGATCCTATTTCAAAGTTATCTTTAATGCAAAACCAAGAACTGTTCCCAATTGTATCCATTACAATAAAGTTGCTGGATGATAAAGCCTGCTACCTAAATCATTTCAGCCATCTATGGGAAATCAAATCCCTATGAAGCCTGAATGCACACAAAATGCAAATCACTCCAAACTGCCTCTAATATATGCATGTTTATATACGTCCTTGCTTTCAGATACAAGGTGTCATTGTGAGCTCTGCTGTGGAGCCTGATGTAACCTGAGAACAAGGAAATGCTGACTTGGAAAGATGCATGACAAAGAGCCAGGCCCTGCAAGTGCTCCTTCTCATGAGTCCTTCCACAGGCCAACCGGCTGCGTAAGAACTACTCTTGGGAGAAATTACTCCATATGAAATACTGTACTAATGACATTATGGAGTATGCTACTGTCTTGAGTTAACTTGAGAGTATTTGCATTGTATAGGCAAATCCTAGGTGTTTGAGGGATTAGGCTAAAAGCTGGGAATGGTTTGTCAAAATAGTCCTGTTCATTCGAAGTCATTTATTGAGACGTCAGTAATGTCACATCTCCATGTAGACAAAGTGGGGCTATCCTTAGCACAATGTGCCAGCACTATGCACACTGCCTTTCACGTGCGGAGAAAGGCTCGGGGTACATGATTTCATCTTGCTGAAAACAAGGAAGCCACTAGCAGAAGCTTATGGGTATAACGGCATTGGATCTGGCCCAAAATACTTCACCTTGTGGAGATTTTTGTTGAATGAAAGTTGTTCATTCAAAGTCCCTGCAGATTTCTAAACCACCTGAAAACTGCAATCTGAAAAAACTTAAGGGCTATTCAGAATATGATGTTGTGAAAGAAGGAACAGTAGGCTGCACACAAACTGTAAGTGTTCATTTTAGGCTATTTCATTCAAATAATAACACTATACTTTATTCAGGACATTATGTGGCTAGCATATGTTTACAACGAAAGCAGTGCCATGCATCAAACAGAAGCAGAATTGTTTCAGACTCATTGCAATATACATCATCCAGATACACTCCAGCTGGACAGATTCATGAAAGTGAGGGCATAGGTAAGAGCTGGTTCCCATTATTACAGGTGTCATTTAAAAAAAATTAAATAGTCGTGAAGTGCGTAGGCTCCATTCTCCTCCCTTCCCGCCTGCCTTCCTATTTCGTTAAATAAATCCATCACGTCCTCTTTCCCTGGGTGGATTTCTTCATCACTGATTCCATTGTTCTGTGATGGAACGGAAGAAAGGTTACCAGATCATTTTTCTAAATCACTCATCTGGTCTGGTGAAAACTCAAAAACTCAAGAGAGTTTAAATATGCACAAAAAGCAATCTGGTCCTATTTCTTCAAAAAAAGAAAAAAAAAAAAGGGGGGGGGGGGGGGGAGGCATGCCACCAATTAAGCCAACCATCCCAATTCATTTGTGTATTTGGCAAGAACTTCACTTCAAACATATTCCGATACTTCATTTATTTTATTGGTACATCATAAAATTAAGGACTATTGTTGCAGCCTTTCTTGTTCTCTGTGTCTCTTTGGAGAGAGTGTCTCTATTTTCAGTTTTATGTTTTGAACAATGTGCTCTGATACTCCCTGCAGATTCCAAGATAAATTCAAATGGTGAGCTTTGTTAAACTCATCCTGCTCCTCGGGTTTGTTCAGCCTACTGGAAAAGTAAAGGAACACAATCAAAGGCCTGCCGCGCTGTGTTCCCTCTGGAGCCTCGGGAGGCCTCTCCCCCACTGAAAAATGCAGACCGTCGTGCAGCATGCCTAAGTAGCTAGGCATTTTTAAATGCATTTCTCCACATCTAGGGAGTAAAGATAATCACTCAGAATATCATTGGGCCTTTAAGGGGTATTAGAAAGGAGTGTACCTGAAAAACCACGAAGACACAACTTTGGAATGTCATGAACTGTAACTATTTGGTTTTGAATTCTCATCCAGTTAATTTCTGCTTTTCAGCAAAATATTGCACAAATTCCTACCTCTTCCAGCCTCTGTCCTTCATCAAGGATGGTGAAACTTGTACTATGAGGATATTCTTACCATATTAATGTACTCTGTAGGAGTCAGAAACCTCAAGCAGTTAATTCACAGACTTGATAACCGGAAGCTGAAAAACAGCTTTAGCCATTGTAAGGAAAATAACTCATTGCCACAGTAAGAAACAAAGGAAAACTCTGTTTAAGCACTGTTTGTCTAAAATGAAAGCATAATAATACTTTGAAAGGGAAGAGGCTGTAATAAGTATGGAAAACTTACTGCAGTCACTAGAGATGTTAATCAAATCTCACCCACTGATTTCAGCGTGGAATCCAGACTCCCAGTGTGACTAAACCTCACGGAGAAATAAAACTAATTACACTTCAGCGTTTCTAGACCTTGAGGTTTTTAATCACATATACTGTCTTGCTTAACAGTTCATTCATTTTATGCAGGCAAGTTACAAGTTTCTGTAGAAGTTTCTGGAAGTGCATCTAGAATGCATTGCCTGTCCACTGTTTTATTTACAATTTTTTTCCAATGAAAATCAGTAGCTAATAAATCAAAGCATAATTACACAAACACAAAAATACAATCATTAACATTTTACTGGATACAAATGATAAGCATAAGGAAATGTCCATGTATACTCACTGACATGAATTTGTGTTAGTTTGCTATTAATATATGCTACTCTGGATCGGTGGTAATGTAACTGAAAGACAGATGTGTATTTAAAAAAAATTAGAGAGCCACTCATGTTCAACATGATCTTATACTGAGATAAATATCTATACACAGTGATACGATCATGTATACTCACATGGGATCATGTCAACACTATTATTTTTTTTCAAACAAGGTATTATGATCAAGGTAGTTGAACCTCCTCAACAAAGCTTGCTTTGATCAAGTACCAGATACTATTATCTAAAGTGTTGGATGATACAGAAACAATCTGTGCAAGTGTAGCAATTTAGATTCAGAAAATTTTAAAAAAGTAGTATTTACAAAGGTAACTTTTAAATTCAGTAATTAAATTAAGACTCCAGTCTTCATATTCCAAACACCTGATCACTTAATTTCTTATTTTTGGCATTTTGCTCCTCTCCCCATTCCTTCTCCCCACTGCAAATATTAGCCCATGTTTAAAGTAAACTATCACAATTAAAACTCTTCAAAAAAAACAAACAGTAAGTTATTCTCCTTGTGCCCCCCCCCCAAAAAAAAAAAAAAAAAGCGCTGCACTAGAACATTACTCAAAAGATTCCATAAATCCTTCATAATTAAGGAAAGTTCCAGGAGCAAAAAGAACTTACACAACTTGTAGAACTTGGGAGGAGAAATAGGGGAAAGAGGAGACGTTTACCCCTTGAATTTTTTTTTTTTTTGGTCTGAACTTCATTTACAAAAAGCTCCTGGTACTTTTCCCAATGTTTCCACACCTCCGTCCTCTGGCACATATGGTTTAATATACAAACAATTTAAATAAAATGCCAAATTCAAATTCCCACCATCAATAATTCAAGTCTAATGAAAACTGGTGGGTTTTAGCTATTTCAAAACTAGCCCTGCCTGGCTAGCCATTTGGTTAGGACTCAGAAGTCAAATAAGAGGATTCTTACAAAAATTTGGTATTCTATTTTAGCCTTGTAACAATCTCATACAAAGGAAATCTAGAAGAAACCCTTTTCACTGATATTTTGTTTCTTTTGTATACATCCTACTACCCATAGGTTATAATCATATAGGCTGTGCGAGAAACAGAACCACCTGAGCTTTTCCTTGTTTTCTAGTGGTTCTATGAGCCTGTTGACTTCAATGAATTTAAATGGAAAATAAAATCTCTTCAAGTCCTTATTCTAAATGGTAGATAAACCATCTAGCCTTTTTTCTTGGTGGAGCGTTGTCATCCATCCTTATTATAAGACACTGCATTTCTTCTCAGCTTTAGATCAGGGGTTGTCGATACTGTCTCTTTTTGCTTCCATCTTGTTTTTCAAATTCCAAGTTATTTGGTGAAAGAGTTCATCATTTTACCTCGCTGAAGTCGGTCTTTTCACACTGGTCAGCTTTGGAAAGTCAGAATACTGAGTGCTTCTGTAGGTCAGACTGGGACTAATTGAGTATGGAGTGGAACCAAGCTGGTTTGATGTAGAATTTGGACTGATTTATTTTCATGCTGGGTTGGAGATCTAGCCATCTCAGATGGTTCAGGAAACTGGGCGGGGAGTGGTAGCCATTTCCATGCCAGAGTCTCTTAACAGCAAAAATACAGAAGAGAAACTGAGAGAATGAAAAGAAGACTTGTGGTTGAGTGAAGGGAATTTCCATGTCCCCGAGCGGTGGTATTGTTCACTGAATTTGTGACAGTTGACAGAGAAATGGAACTTGCTGAAGAACTGTTTGAAGGTGTTGGACTTGTTCCATTGAGATCACAGAAGATCTAGAATGCAGGGGGGGAAATAACAAAAAGGAGTTTTTGTGGGGGGTTTTGTGTGTGTTTGTTTTTTAAATCAGAAGACAAATTAGTAGTAATCAACAATGTGTAGCACCACTCAGTCACAGTACTCAGATGCGGTACACAATTGCTCATGCCTCTCATTGTGCAGTTAAGGACAAAGACATTTTGAATTGCATGCATGGGATTTGTTAAACAAAGAAATTTAACATTTTTCTAAACATTTTTCTGTTGTCACATAACTATCACTTTATCAAAACCCTGCACTAAACCAAAAGATAGAGAAGTTGGTTTGAAAAAAACTCACACCAAAAAAAATAAAGGCAAACGTAAAGCTATGCCAAGACAAATCTTAGGATAAAAAAAAAAAAAAAAAAGAACTTTCATACAACTGCATGAATTCATTGTCTTTGCAGACTAAACCACAAACAAAAATATGTACAAACAACAGTGAAAAACCTATTGATACTGTTCCTGGGGCTGGTTTGGAGATTCCTTTCAAGGACTTATGTGAGAGGACTGAATATTTCAGCCTCTCTCGTCTCCCATATTGCTGTGGTAGTACTGAACTGCAGAACTTAACACAATGGAACTATACTGATTAAATTATCACCTATCGGCATGCTAGAGCTTACAAATAGGAAATGCAGTGGAAAGACCATGTAATATTAGCAAATTAAAAAAATGCTGACAGAAAGCAAAAATCAAAAAATACAACTTTTTCCCCCATAACTCTGCATTATAGAGATAGAACATAAAAATTTGCACCCTATGTAACTTCAGTATCAAGTTATTTCCTACACATGGACAGGAAAACTTTCAAAGCAAAGCTAAGCTAATGTGTTATTTTCTTCCAGGGAAAAAAGCATGTGATACACAAGGATGAAAAACAAGGGCAAGAATCACATATCTGCTCCCCCCAAATTAGCAAGTTTAGCAAGCTTGGCTTCAGCTCTGTGGCAGCAAACTTGTGTTATACCAGAGCCTTCTGGTAAGCTCTGATAAAGTTAGGTTAGAAAACCAAATGTTTTCTTTCAAACAAGAGCAGTTAGTTTAATAAACACTCTCCATAAAAGGTGTCCTTACTGTCTCATATTTCTAGTGCTGCTGAGAAAACTTATTTTCTTTAGCAGAAAAAAAATAATTATAGTCCCTCAATGCTGAAGCCATGAAGTCAGTATTAAATTTATTAGAAAATTGCATGAGCATTTTCTTTAAGTATTTTCTACTGAAAAATAAAGCATGTAATAGAAAAACATCAGGATGGCACAAAGCTTCTGGTAGTTAGGGTTTTTGGCAACCAGCAACATGCTGGAAGCAATTTAGGACTGCAGGATAAAAATCGCTGTGTGGAAGTTGCTGTTGAAACCAGTCCGAAAGTGATCAATAATGAATTGCAGAGTTAATAACCTACAAGCTGGATATGAGGCAAGTCCCAACCCACCCTAGAATTTTTTCAGTCTTCATACAAAGCCGCCACTGCTGTTTCACACTTGGTTATATATTCTTAAAGTTTTCTTAGTGTTGAACTGAAAGCCTAGTTTCTGGATTTTTTTTTTTTTTGTGTGTGTGTGTGGAAGAGGAAAGGCTTAGAGCCAAGTTCCACAACGTCACGGTAGATGGGACCCCAGACAGATCTTCTTAACGAGCATGTGACAAATACCGGTAACCCAAAGGGTCTGATCCTGCTCTGATCACTGCCAAGGGCAAGACTCCACTGAGGGCAATGGAGAAGGGATAATGCCCTTCCTTACAAAGGGCAGGGGGGAAGAATATTTAAAACGATCTCCAGCAACCCCTTGGCTGTTTATTTTTACGATATCGTGTTATTGACCCTTTTCAAAAGGTGGTCTCTAGGAACAACACAGCGATCCGGTATTTGGGAGCCCCGCTTGGCTTGACTGCTTACCGACAGGCAAATCACTACCGCATTCGTTACCTTTGCACCAAGGGTAAGACTTGGCCGGCACAACGGCAAGAGACTGACGTCTTTGCTCTAAGCCCCCAAACCTCCCACTCCTGCCACGACCCGAGCCCTAGGACCGGACCCAAAGCCCCATAACGCTTCGGGGGAGACTCAGACCAGGGTCTCGCCGACCTCCAGCTGTAAAACCCGGAGCTAAGTCGGGTTTGGAGGGATCGCTCCCTTTCTTCTCAGCGGGGGAATGAACGCTCCGCCGCCGCTCACACCACGGCTCCGCGGCTTTCCCTCGAGCATCCCACGGGAAGAAAGGCGGCGAACTCCCAACTTCAGTTCTGTAATTTGACCGGGGTAACCCACGGCACCGCCACCACCGTCCCGGGGCGCTGGGCTCGCCGCCGCCCGCCCGAGCCCATCCCTGCCCCCG
>WAAD01016068.1:130841-143848 GCA_013389945.1 Fregata magnificens
ACTGCTGCGCTGCCGCTGCTCCTGCCGCTGTGGCTGCGGGCGAGAGAGATGCGCCGCTCAGCCGCGCCCGGCCTTTTTATGGCAGCGCGGGCCCCCGTGACGCCCCACCACCGCCTTCCCCCTCCTCCTCCCCACACCTCTGCTCCCGCCTTCCACGTCCGCCGCCCCGCAAGTCGCTGCCTCCCCCTCGGCCCCTGTCCCCGCGCCCCGGAGGGCTCCGCTTTCCCTCCCCGAGCCGGGTGCTGGGGCAGCTCCTGCAGGGCCGTGCTGCAGCATGGGTCCTGCTGGCCTCTCTTCGACAGACCCGAGAGCTTTGTTTCCCCCCGTTTAGGTCTCACAGGAGGTGCTGTCTTTGTCTAGTGCCGGCGTCGTGCTCTGGTATTGAGGGACTGGCACAGGGCTGCAGAGGTTGAGTTCCAGTTACTCTGGAGAAACGCTTGTGTTCATAAAAACATCAGGCTTTTTTTTATTTAAAAAACCCCAAATCATGGGTGAGAGAAGGAAAGGTAAAGAAGGCTGTGCGTATTTCCAAATGATGGGAACAGTGGGTAAAAGGCTGAGGAGCTAAGATCCCTTCTTGTTCAGAGCTGCCTTACCACTAGTGCTCAGACTTCAGACCACCACAAGTTGCAATTTCAAGCACTCTTTGGCTCTAAATATCTAAAAATTACCATTATTTCTTAAAGAGTAGGAAACCTGTATAGCAAGTGGAACAGAAGGTTCTTCCAGCTGTAGCCTTGTGCGTATGTAAGATTCTAGCTTCTGGCACAGTAAATACTGTAGTTATATTGTATGTCCTCCCTTAATAGACTGAAGGTAGATTGTGCCACTGTCTCACCAAATCAGTCAGGTATCTCAGTGTACAGGCAAATTAACAAAAATAGTCTGTGTCCACTTTATAAACTACAAAAAGAGACAACTGATGAGCTGATTTTATTGTGACAAAGCAGTTACTTCCATTTAAAAGAAGAGGAGGATGTCCTGTTAGCTCAGACTAATCAATGGATTTTAAAATTGTATATGTTTGTATTTATCTCATAGAATCATAGAATCATTAAGGTTGGAAAAGACCTCTAAGATCATCAAGTCCAACCATCAACTAACACCACCATGACTCCTAAACTAGCCCCTGGAGTGCCACGTCTACACCTTTTTTGAACGCCTCCAGGGTTGACGACTCCACCACCTCTCTGGGCAGCCTGTTCCAATGCCTAACCACTCTTTCGGTAAAGAAATTCTTCCTGATGTCCAATCTAAACCTCCCCTGATGCAACTTGAGGCCATTTCCTCTCGTCCTATCGCTAGTTTCTTGGGAGAAAAGTCCAACGCCTGCTTCACTACAACCTCCTTTCAGGTAGTTGTAGAGAGCGATAAGGTCTCCCTTCAGCCTCTTCTTCTCCAAACTAAACAGCCCCAGTTCTCTCAGCAGCTCCTCGTAAGACTTGTTTTCTAGACCCTTCACCAGCCTCGTTGCCCTTCTCTGGACACGCTCCAGCACCTCAGTGTCCTTCTTGTACTGAGGGGCCCAAAACTGAACACAGTACTCGAGGTGCGGCCTCACCAGTGCCGAGTACAGGGGCACGATCACTTCCCTACTCCTGCTGGCCACACTATTCCTAATACAAGCCAGGATGCCGTTGGCCTTCTTGGCCACCTGGGCACACTGCCGGCTCATGTTCAGCTGGCTGTCAACCAGCACCCCCAGGTCCTTTTCTGCCGGGCAGCTTTCCAGCCACTCTTCCCCAAGCCTGTACTGTTGCATGGGGTTGTTGTGACCAAAGTGCAGGACCCGGCACTTGGCCTTGTTAAACCTCATACAGTTGGCCTCAGCCCATCGATCCAGCCTATCCAGATCCCTCTGCAGGGCCTTCCTTCCCTCGAGCAGATCGACACTCCCGCCCAGCTTGGTATCATCTGCAAACCTGCTGAGGGTGCACTCAATCCCCTCATCCAGATCATTGATGAAGACGTCGAACAAAACTGGCCCCAGAACTGAGCCCTGGGGAACACGGCTAGTGACCGGCCGCCAACTGGATTTCACTCCATTCTCCACCATCTCAGAACAAAGTGTGAGGAGGTATCCACGTTCAGCACTACATAACTCATTTGCTGTCTCCAGGGGCAGGACTGCTTTCAGGAGTTTTCGAGGGCACTGCTAGAACTCGGTCCTGAAGCACAAGGCACGTGGAGACGTGCTGCAGAACTGGATGCTGGGACTTGTGTTAGGCAAAATACATAATTCTAAACCCAGTCCCACACTAATTGCTTCAGAATGCCTGACAAAGCTATTTTGTTTTTCCAGGAATAAAGGCATTTGGCAAGCTGTACCACCCAAGATATCAATCCTTATTCTATACCAAGACAAAAGATCTTCTGAGAGGTACACTAAGCCTGAAGCGCTCATGAAGTAATATTTCCTTGGTTTTTATACATCCCTGATCACAGTCAGAGTCCAGTTCCTAAGTATTAGATGCGTAGTTTATCTGTAGAGTAACTATGGGAATAGTCACCAAATTGAGGGTCTTATGTCTCTGGATATTTGCTGGTTGTCTGCTGAAAGCTGATTACCAGAAGATGGGTTTTCATGAATATAGAGATATAAGAAGAGCAAGAAGGGAACTGTGATCGACTTAAAATAAAAGAGGGGTGACAAAGCTGAAAACTTTCCTATTACTACTTTTCCTTGCAAACTTTGCAAGTTTGCTTCAGTTGTCACAGTTAAATGAAACCACAAATGGGAGGGAAGGTCACCTTTTCACTCAGTAGACATACCTAACGCTACAGAAAAGTAAAATTCCCTGTGAGAGAAGTCACGAGAATCACAGCAATAAAGTGAGTGCTCACGCTATTCTGACACCAGATCCCCTGGAGGAGATGCAAAAGGAAGGGAATCCAGTTAGGGCTCTGTGATTGCCACAGCAAAGAATATTCTAGTGTGAAGCTGACAGAGATGGTTTCCATTATTCCATTTCTCCCACCTTGTTTGGGAGAAAAGGAAGTGACACAGCTGTTGCATGATCCTGTAGGGATCATAACTGGCTGTTGCAGGTTAAAGCAGCAGCTGAGACACGTTAATGTCAAAGTTGGGACAGATGAGAATGAGGCAATAACTATCAGATGGCCTTTCCCATTCTCTCTATCCAGCGCATCTTACCTGAGGTCTGGAACTGCATCTGTAAAAAATGAGGATGACGCATGGTTCTTGTAAGGTGACATGAATCAACACAGCATTATACAACTGCTAATTATTATTATGTAGTGTATTGCACTTTTGGCATTTTAACAAGTTTCAGTGAAAATAGGGATATCTATATTTTTGCTAAAAATATTATAAAGTCAGTTCCTTTATTTAAAAATAAAGAAAAATGCAGAAGTTTTAAAACAGTTGGCAGAAATGATAAATTACTGAAATAATAAAACTATGTTAAGTTTATGTTCTGAGGCCAAAAAACACATCTTCCTGAAATATTCCTGAAATACTAATGCAAATAAGCAAATGTACTGGCAGCAAGGGAGAAACACTAAAAATATTTTAAGCTCAAGATTTTCCTTGAAACTTTTGTCATTGGAAATTAGAATTATAATGCCTATGCTCCATTAGATTTCTACAACCAACTCTCCCAATTCAGGAAAGCTGCAATATTCTTGATTCCTCCTGAACACATAAATCACCTGCACTCCTAATTCCAAAATCTTTACTTTTTTTCAGCTGAAGTCTGTAATGAAGTCTGCAAAAGATGTATCTGAGCAAGAGACCAGGACCCAATATATGGATTTTTCTACGAGGCAAGAAACACTGTAATTGAGTTGAGAACTGTACAAAGTGAAGCACTGCTATCTGGTGGCCAAAAGGCACTTCTAATTTTTTTCTGTCAGAAAAGACAATATACTCTCTCTATAAAACATCCTTTGATAGCAGTGTGCTCTAAGAGCTTTCATGAAGCTGAGATATAGTGTTAAATATTATTGCTAAATCCCCATTGTTCTGCTTCCTTTATTCTTTTCTAGGTCAGAATAGTACTCAGCACGCCTCCCAGTTAAATACACAATATTTGATGGGAAAGCTTAACAAAGAGAAGGGAGAAAACTACTTTGATCTTTTAAGTTAAATGTAAGTTCATCTGTATATTCTACCGGTGGCTTTTAAGTTGATTGAACTTTGCAATAGGCATAACTTTCAATCTAGTGATCAGAAGCAAAACTTGTGCTGCTTTGTATAATGCATTAGCAAACAAGATCAGCTAAAATGGCTGGCAGAAAAAAAAAATTAGTCATCTATAAAAGGAAGCAGAGAAAGTCTCCAAGACACATAAGTAATGTATTCAAATTTGGATGAGCTTTAGCAAAATAAGTGTAGCCAGAGCATTGAGTGGAATTCATGAGAACTAATTTTGACTTAACCTTTAATTGCCTTTTAGTTGTCAATCTTGATCCATCTAAACTTAAATATTTTCGGAGCACCAGTTGCCAATGAGATTCACTGGATCCTGTGCTCCCAACCAGCTCTTCACTCTCGTTGGCTGCGCATAGACTAGAACTTGCTACACCCTGTGGCTCATCCCAGGGTCTTCATCCATTTCAAGCTCATGCTAGAGTGCACTGCAGCGCTCAGTACTCACCTGAGTCATATTATGAGTTATTTTACTTAATACCCATCTGTGAACATGTTATGCATTTATATATTAGAACCTGATCTTTTTTCAAAGGACAGCCTTGAAGAGAGAAATCCAGCTTTGCAGTGTGTATCGACTAGCCCGTATACGCTGATCTATGCTGACATCATCTGGTGATAAGTTTCTCTGATGTCCACTTTTGCCATATGGATTTTGCCTTGAGAAACTCACAGGTCAGTATTTTCTAACATATAGGAACACTATCTTTTCATAAGCTAGGCTGGTCCTTCTCTTGCTACTTGTTTAGCAGAAAGGACCTACCTTGCAGCAGCATCAAAGCTCCAGCCATATAATCAAAATTTGCCAGCTTTTTTGAAGCACCCTTCCTTACAGTTGCACATTCACTGTCATTGCAGAGCAAGATTGAAATACTGATGGGAGCTGGCTGGTTGAAACTGATTTTAGACAACTGAAGAAAGATGTTTGGCATGTGTCTTGGGTAAGAACTTGGAGTATATATTGAGGATTACATTCCCTCTTCCAGTGGAGGGTTTATACTAAATTTATGTTAGTAGAGCTTTTAATGGAAGGCAGGATTGGTGGTACTGTAAATCTCCACTTGGCAATAAATGTTGATTGGATTTAACTATATGTGTCTTCAGACATGGGCCTTGCTGCCATCATCCAGACCCTCATTACACACAACCAGGATTCCATCAGTGCCACTGTTTCCCTTCTATGTCAATCTGAGGCAAAAAGCATCGGGCTGCTTAACTAGAGGTATATAGTTATGGAAGTAAACAAAGCCATGATTTCCAGCCCTGGAATCATAACCCTGGAAGTTTGAGCAGAAGTGAAATTGTGATTCCAGAAATAGTCTCAAGAAGAAATGTTTAAGAGTTGCCACCCTAAAACCCATGGGTCTTTTGACTTCTGGGTAGGCTTCAAGGGATGGTGTCATCTTACACAACTAGGTGTGGCTTCAGATCTGCTTGAAAGCACACATTTCTCCCTAAGTCAAACAAACTCTTGGGTGACATCAGTACAAACAAATTAAATGGTAGCAGAGCCTGCTCTTTGGCCTTGAGGCCAACTGACGTGTCTAGCCATGTCCATACTATTAAACTCTCCTAGCCTCCAGAAAATGGAGGCTGAATCTAAACCGCCTATTGGTAGGTAGTTGTCCCTGGCCTGGGCCAACCCCTGAATCATGCTCAGGAACTGTTTGGGATCATGCTACTTGGTATGGGGCAAAACCAAGACAGGGCTTTCCTTCAACTCATGAGGCATAATGTCAGATAACAGGTCTATAAACATGAAGAAGTAAAAATGATCAAAGGTCATTTTCTCCATCTTCTGATTTGAGGCAGGTTTAAACATAATTCTCAGAGGCCTGCAGGCCTCCTGTTTCTTTGCCAAACTATCTTTGCAGAATATTTCTTTTAATACAAAGTCTTCTTTGCTGCAAATTTAACGTAATGATTTATTACATCACCATAGTGAAGCACATAGATAATAATGATGGCCAGATTTGTGACAAAGTGTTTACCGGTTGAAAACACATCAAGCACTTTGCATTGAGAGGAGGAAGGAAGGATCGCGTGACAGCAGCAGTCTACATCTAAGTGAGTCTCCCTGGAAACCCTTGATAGATGATGAAGGGAAACGAGTGCTTCTATGATGTAATTCATCTCATTTCAACATAGACATCTGAAACAGATTAATCACATCCTGGAGATGCCTACATCTCTTCACCAACTATCAAAAGAGTGTAGGTTATTACCTCAAACATTTGCCACTCTATTTTCCCTTATTTTGAGGAGCAGGTTCAGTTCCTTCAACCTTTCTTCATAGGATTTCTATGCATTTTTGTTGCTTTCCTTTGTACTCTCTGAGACCTGTCTTTGTTAGATCATGTTGTCCAATGTAGGACACTCTACTCAAGCTGAGAGTTCAGCATTCAAGAACTCTGTTGATGCAGCTTAGAAAGAAATTTGTCTTTTTTGCAGCAGCAGCTTCATAATGTTTGTGGTCTGATGCAATTTTGAGATTATCTTGCTCCATTTCTTGAACAATAGTGCAATGTTAGCAGTTTTACCATCTCCTTGAATTTTCCTTCTATGATAAGACTTATTAATAATTGCAACTAGTGCAACCAAGTTCTCACCATTAGCTTGAGCGCTAGCTCTGTAAGTCTGTGATTTCTCCCATTGGATATGATATTCTGCATTACCTCTCTTACCAGCGGATGAACAGTTAGTTAGTTAGTTATCCTGATATTTTCCTACTACTTCATTCTGCTTCTTTCTGAACAAATGAAAAAATGTTCACTGAAAATCTCTGCATCCTTATTAGTCATTTTAACCATCATCATTAGTTTGTGACTGTTGGGATTTCTTCTATCCCTGACACATTTCAAGACCTATGCTTTTAGCCCCGTCTACCAAGCATTTTTTTTCTGATAACAGTGGAAGTCTTTATCTTCTCTTGAGAAATATTGAAGATCTGTATCTTGCAATTTGAATCTAGTATTCTTCCATTTCCCTTTTTTTGTTTGCTATTGTTTGCTTATTTTTTATCTTTACTTACTGCCTTCTCTTTGCCACTAGACAGGGCAGATTTTTACCCACAGTTATCAGAAAGATAGTCTGTATAAAAAGGGAGCTGCCTTACAGAGCACTCAGTTTCAGAATTCATTCCTATTCATGACTTCTGGATGGCATCCTGAAAGGCTTATTCTTTTGTAACCTTTTCTGGGTAATTTCTAGTTTGAGTACAGGACAGGCAGAGATAACAAGGTAATGAGATTGAACCATGGAGAAATCTGATAAACAGGAGCAGAGAAAGTTGGAACTGTTTATTTTAAAAGACAAAATAAGAACAAATATGATTAAAAGGTGTATACATGGACAAGTTCTAGAAGGCAGATCAGCTCTTCTTCCCGCTTCATAACAGGAAAAGGGACCAGCCTAGGATTTGAAAAGTTGAACTGCTGAAAGGAAACATCTATTGTGTATCACTAAGAGTGTTAAGACTTCATGTATCTTTTAGATGGTGAACTCTTTGTCACAGGGTATCATTAGGCAATGTGCAGGGAAGGAGTGGTCACATAGTGATGAGAACATCCAGAGTTTAAATAGCAAGTGTTGCAAGGACACACTTCCCTGTGAGATATATCACCCCAGATCTTCCTACTATGTGATTTACACATAATTTATACCTCTACAGCTGGACGCTGTGAAAGGATGAGACGGCCTTGACACGAAGCAATATGATTTATTCTGATATTCTATCCCTCCCTACTGCGCCTTTATTTGTATTATTTCTTTTTTTTATATCAAAGGTGTATTGAAACCTACAGATAAATTTTTCTTTCCTAATGCAGTAATGTTTATAAATGCTAATCAAGGCAACTTTGTCCCTTAGCCACAATGGAAGCTGAAGTACTNGATGGAGGAACAATCTAAATCTCCTCATTGGAAATTACTTATGTTAGACTTGCATGCACATATCTTGAATTAGTTACTATCAATTAGAGAAGAGAACATTATATTCTAAATAGTAAAGCCATTTATCTGGGGAGAATACAGAGGAAACACAGAAGTAAACAAATAATTCAAACTAATTAACGTTTCCTCATGGAATGTGTAGGTTTATGGCTAATAAGTAAGGTTCAAATAGCAAATGCTTAATTGATTGCTTTTCCTTTTTATTGCATTTGCCACCCGCTGTTAGCAGTAGCTGGATAAATCCTAGAGCAGCAACTAAAACCAGCAGGACCTGAGCATGTTCACTACAGAATGAATGGAAGTCTGAAAGTCCGGCTTAGGAAACAGTACATTAACTTTTCCTACAAAAAGTTATAGTGTTTTACACAACTCGCAAACAAGAAAGTGAGGGGAAAACAAACAAACAAATCTCATTGCAAACCTGTCACTGAATTGGGGAGTTGAAGAATTAGCAGTGAAACTGTGGAGCCTTTAATCTCTGAGTAGCTGGATTGAATACCAGGCTGACTGAAAGAAGTTACTCACTGTTTTCCTCCCATTTGCTTAACCACTGATGTAACACCCATTTTCACTGGCAAGGCAGCTATGTATTTCTGGTTTAGGTGGGTCGCCATGCTCTGACTTATTAGGGTGGCCCCTATCAGCTTCTTTAGTGCTGGTCAGAGCAGTCTGCATTGCAGACTGCAATGGAGTCTGCGCTCCATTTTCTTTCTCATTATGGCTCAATGTGGCCTTCTACTGTAAAAGAGAATAGGCAGACAAAAGTCAAATTAGTCAGGTTGTGAAAAGGATGGGGGAAAAGAAAAGAATGTTACCTTAGCAAGTGCCTATATCTCCATCACTTAAAGAAATATAAAATAATACCTGAAACTCAACCACCTCACCTTACTCATCTAATTATCCATTTATAATGTCTAAGATGAGTTTTCAAGGAATAAGCAGGCTGTAAGCAAAGGTATTTTGTGAGATCTCGCTCACTTCTGGAAAGGGATTCTCTGTGCAGGATGCCAGCGTGGCTGCAGGAAAAAGTGGACAGGAGTTCATAATGTGGTTGTTACTGCAAGAGATGAAACGGCAACACAAAGAGTTGGTAAGTAGAGAGAAACAGAGCCAAGTTTCAGTGTACATGGGGCCTGGAGACATTAAAGGTATCCTAGAGAGAATAAACCCAATGTTTTATAGTAAAAATGGCACAGTAGATGATATGGGTAAATGTGTGAGAAAGCAAAACCAGTTTAGAGCAGCATGCCAACTGAAAAGGCAGCACTGGAAGGGCTAGAAAAGGAGCTTCTGCTGCATGAAAGATTAGTTTTCAGACACGGGCTTTAGAGAAAGAGATGGGAGGATTATTTGGTGACAGACTGGATGCAACTAACAAGCTAGAGGAATTGCCTCCAGACTATGGACGAAGAAAAGAGAGCATCTAAGCAGTTACAACAGGTGTGACATTGGAAGAGGTGAATTAGCAGTCAGGGAGCTTTAGCTCATTATTCAAGTGAATATGGGCAAATTTAAAGGTGATGCTCACATGGGGACACTGTGTTTTCCCAGGCTGCATAAATATGCATAGAACACCGTCCAGTCACCTTCTCAGTACACCGTGAAATAAGCAGTGTAATTTAAAAGGCGTGTGGTTCCCACAAGGTAATGCTGAAGCTAAATCTGCAGTGACAAGTAATCTGGTGAGATGTGCATTGCAGAATGTTAGTCAGAGCTACTCACAGGGCTCGAATGGCAACATGGTGCTCTTGACTTTATTTTGAGATGCAACAAGTGTCAGCAGATCTACTGCTGTCACTTGACTGACCTCGCAGGAAAATAAAGGTAACAAAAAACCGAAGGCAGTGGGGAGGGAATTCCTGATTACAGATTCCAATATACAGGTCAAAAGCTATTAAGAATTTTCTCTCTGAGTGATCTAAACTAAAAGACTAATCTCCTTATGAGTGAATGTCATAGGGGGTATATTGAAATACACAAAATGAAAACTGTCAACAAGAGAGGAATTACCCTTCCTAGACAGGAGATGACTCCACTGCAAAAAAAAAATGAAGCAATTCTATGAGAATAGTCATGGGAAGAAGAATACCTCTTGGTCAGACTAATTTCTCACCCAAACTTCAAAAGGATACATAGACCACCACTAATCTGCCAGAGATGAATGATCACTGTTTCTTATCAAAGCTGAAACTTTTGACTGTATGTTGCTGCTGATGATTTAAAAAAAAAAAAAAGGCTTCAAATCACCTGAAAGCAGCTTAAAGAACATCCTGGTCAGATATACGTATGACTCTGAGCCTGCCTTTGAGCAAAGCCTCTTGAGAGCACAGCCTGAGCCGGTGGCAGCTTTGAGAGGGAGCTGCCATCTAATGGTAAACAGCAAGAAGAGAAAAATTAGACTCTGGTCTTTACCCCGTTGGAACGTTTTGGTTATAATTACAGTTTGTTATAACTAAAGTAGGACTAATGAATATTAGCTTAATTTTTGCCTTTTTGGTCATTAAAAAATGCACTTAATGACCCAGGTTGGTAGCTGCCAAGACCTCACACAACTGGAGTACAAATCTTAAAGATGAGGCTTTCATGGCCCTTCTTACTCTGTGGCATGGAGGGAACCTGATGACAAGGAGAACCATGTGACAGTGAAGTTCCTCTACAGTTCAGGGCTGAATGAATCCTGACAAAAACCTTGGTAAGGATCTGCTTTCGTGGCTGAGACATAATAGTAACATGAGGTACCTTCTAACCAGTACAACTAGAACAGTCGCCCATGTAGCTGGACTAGGAAATGAAGCAAGCGTGACAGGGGTGATGTCTCTGTTTGGTGTTGCGCAACGATGAGATAAATCAGATGCATGATGCCTGTTCATGACATCCAAGTTACATTTCCTCTATGACTGGAGAGGGACCTGTTTAAGTGCCACACCATTAACCTTCTGCAAACTGTAAGACCTGCAGGAAAGGATACCGAATGGTGAATTAATTACTTTCTGGTTTTGTAAGATGCCACTATATCATCATATCTGAAGAATATAAAAGACAGAGTGGCTTTCAATATGAAGATGCAACAAAGATGTATAATGCCAGACTAACCTAGAAAGGCACTAATACTTACATGTTTGTTTACTAAGAGTAAGTTATCTTCACTCTTAGCAAAGTTAGAGCATGACTTTAATCCTATGTGAAACAAATCAAATTCTAAGAGCTCTGAAAAGAATGGGGTGTATGGAAAGCTAGGTTTGGGGTTTTTTTGGTTGGGTTTTTGGTGTGGGTTTTTCCCCCATAGAGGAGGTAGCATTTCTGCTCAGAGAATCCCCACTGTTCAGACATTCATTTTCTGTTCTGACTCACTATGTGCCACCACGAATGCAAGAAAGTTACTCTTACCAACTTCTTTTTTTCCTCAATAAAGATGTAGGTATATTTTAAGACATATGGGGGAAGTGCTAAAAAGCTAACAGCTATATTCCCAACTGAAATTGGTCAGAATCTCACAGAACTGGGCACTGGAACATTCAAAATATGTAAAGACATAAAGATGTTCGCAGCTTCCTTCCCAGTCAGGTTTCTAAGGAGGGGAAATAGCTCTGCCAAGGAAATGACATAAAAACCTCTCATTCAAACGTTTTATGACAAAGTTTATACAGCTGTAAAATTAAGCAGTCACTTATAATGCCCATGCTAACTGCAGAGCTGCTGTGCAGCAGTAGCTCCACAGTTATATCACTTGCCATATTTGCTGATAATTTTCCAAGGGAGGATGGGTCTGTCAGGTGAGGTGATGGGCATTTTAAAGTAGAACTTCAAAGCTGAGGCGCTCTTCCATCTGCCAAAGTTACCCTGAACCTTGTACTGCCATTTACATCAGGGCAAAATGCTGCCAATCTGATGGTGTTGCATTTTCTACCCTTTTTGTATGGATATGGAGAATTCCCCACATGCTGAGCAGTCAGAGCATTCAGAAGCAGCAAGAGAGGTGTGGTTGGTGCATGGCAGAGAGAAAGCTGGGAGAAGGCAGAAGGAGGGATGGACCTCTCCTAGCTTCTGAGCTCCAAAGAGAAGAGATTAAGGATTACCACCAGTAATGGAGATGTGGAGGGAAAGAGTGAGACGTAATGTGAAGGAAAGTAACAAAGATAAGGACAGGGAAACCCAGGCCACAATGGTATTTGCATTAGATTGTCATAGTGGCCAAGGCTTTCAAATTAATCTGCGGTCAGGAAACTGTAGCATCTGCTGGAAGTATTTCCCCAGTGAGAGATTTCCACTGTTTCCTGGTTTGGGCACGCGGGCAGAGCCTGAGCGGCTGAAAACACAGGTTGGCCCTTGGCACTGAGGTCCAGATGGCTTGGTCTCACAGACACAAAATACTTGAAGTATTGCAAAGGGAAAGTCAGAGGTGTGTAAAGTGAAAACGATATGAAAAGTATTAACGTAATTCCTCCCGAGTGCTTTGACTGTGAGATTTGGAGGTCAGCATCGGCGGTGAAGGAAGGAGGGAAAGCCCTGCCCAGCGGGGCTCGCCGCCGGCCGGGGGAAGCTGCTGCCGAGGCAGCCCCGCAGGCAAACCCGTGGTCTGCCGCTCCCCGCCCCCCAACCAGCGTACACCGAAAAAGTACACGCTGGAAAAAATAACGACGGGGAAAATTATAACGGGAAATAGCTCGGTCAAATCTCGGTGGGGCGGGAGACCGGCGGCGGCGGGGCAGGTCTCCCGGTGGAGGAGAGGCCGAGGCGCTGGGAGCTCCTCCCGGGGACCCCCCGCCCCGGGGCTGCGGAGGGGGCGGCCGGGTACCCGCTTCCTCTCGCCGCCCTCCCGCCTTTCCCCCCGCTCCCAAACCGGCGGGCACGGGGGGAGGAGGAGAGGAGAGGCACCTCCGCCCCC
>WAAD01016068.1:144017-175812 GCA_013389945.1 Fregata magnificens
GGGCCCGCCACCCAGGGCCCTGAGGGCGGGTCAGGGGCCGTCCTCGGGGCGGGGGGGTGTCTGCGGGCCCCCACCGCACGCCGCGAGTGCTGGCGTTCTCCTGGTTGCGTGCTTTTGAACGGGCTTCCAGCCTTCAGCAGCCTTCAGCCTTCTGCCCCTGCCTGGGCGGGTGGTGGGTGAATCTCTGTCCGCGTTAAGGTTTCTCGAGGGGAGGAGGCCGCTGTCGTACCTGGGGCCTGCTGTTGGCCCTCCTGGCAGGGGCTGTCTCGGCGGCCGGTTGTACCCGCTGGCCAATGGGGAGCAAAGTAAGATCGAGCACTAAAAATAAGCAATAATAATTGTTTACACATTCAAATAACTGTTCTAGGAATTTGCCCCCCAACTGAGGAGAGGCGTAAGTCTTACGTGAGGATTGCACCATCCTAAATTTAAACTATATGTCATATATTTTAAGTTCACATATTAAAAAAAAAAAGCCGAGGGAGTTGTGGTTATTTTTATATGGCCAATAATTGCCTTCATTGATCAGGGCTTTTTCCCAACCGCAAAAAACCCCCCTCATTCAGATTTCAGCAGAGTTCACCTAGGTGCAGGGAAAACAAACTCCAGTCTCATGAGGGAAACACGTGTTTCTACGCGTGTAAGGCCATAATAAAAGCCAGTGCTCCACCTAGCTAGGAAAGACTGTAAATCAGTTTCTAGGAGTGTTGAAAGACATCTGGGGTTTTTTGGGGTCTTTCCACCTACTTGCACCAGGTTAGAGATGGCTCCAGAAAGGGGCAGTACTGGGGAGCTTGCACATGAGACTGTTATTGTTGTTGGCGTCGGTCCTGTTGCAGTACATAAAGCAGTGTTATTTCTCCTGAACTCCACCATGATGCTATTTGCCATTCGGAGAAACAGGGTTACATTGTGCAGTGTTCTGCCACGCAGGAGTGCTGTGGTTTGAGCAGAGGCTGAAGTTAAGCAGCTTTCGACTCTTCTGGGTTTACTTGCTTGCAGTATTGAGCAAGTTGCTTTTATTGAGAGTAAGTCATGATAAATGTAGGTCTCCCTATGCTTTTTATGACATAGTTAACTTTGTTTCTGTGTCTTTTGTGAATTGTATTGCAGATGTAGGGAGGAAAATGCCACAAATATGTTTGGACAGTTAATATGAAACATCAGAAAAGGAATTATGAACAGAGTATTCCACTGGGGTTTTTAGTGTTTGTTTTTCATCTGGTGTTTTAGGTCTTTGTAATGGTGGACAGTGTATGAGAAAGGCAGATCATAAAGCCGGTGTAGCCTTGTGCTTTTAGATGATGCATTGCTCTATAGGGAACTAGATAATCACCTTTTTGTAGTAACTGTTATGCTGTACCTGGAGAAATCCTTCCAATAGTCAAAGCAGTTGCTCATTTTTACATATGAATGTTTGTTCTATTTTAGGGTAGGCTATGACTGGCTTCAGAGTCCCCGTCACTACTTTTAGAAAACTAAATGTCTGGTTTGGACTGTGGGAGAAATTCCCCTCTAATAAACTGTGTCTCTCTTGGAGGAGAAGCATATTCTGTAGCTGTCAAGCAAGCACAGTAAACTACAGAAGATGTTTCAGCTTTTCCCCAGTAAAACTCAGTGCACTAAGACTTTCTGCAGAGTATATCTCAGTACTTGCTCTGCGGCACAAAAGTAACAAAAGCTCTAAAAGGAACAGACAAACCCTACAAGAAGAAGAGGAAGAAGAGGATGAAAATGAAGAGGAAAGCGATTTGGAAGATGAATTTGAAAATGACCCCAACATAGTAAAAGATTACAAGGATCTTGAAAAAGTAGTGCAGTCTCTTCGATATGATGTGATCATGAAAGCTGGTCTAGACATTGCAAGAAAGTAAGTATGGAAGAAACAACCTGCTGATGAGAAAGATGTCATGTATGTAAAATTTTAGTTCTGATACCCTTTTATTGCTGCAATAACCCAATATTTGGGATACATTTTGGATGTATGGGTGTTCTTTGTTTTTTCACCTTATCTCCCTTAAAACAGCCTGGTTTCTGCTTTTCGCTGCCTGCAATATTTCTAAGATTGCTGAGGAGGCATTTTCTATCGATTACTATTTATTTGAAGTGAAGAAAACACAAAATACTGTACTAAGTAATACAAAAAGATCTAATTTGAGATTGAGGGAGTAAAATAATGCGCTACTTAATAGCTGTAGAAATAGGTGAGGGTAAGTATAAACCTAACAAACTAGGTCAACCAGGTAAATGTGCACTCTATAAATATATCGCAGTGTTTGATCTAATGAAACCTGTAGGAGCCTTATATTGCAATGTTGTTAGAACAGAATATTAGTATAACTTAATCACTTAAAAATTATTAAACTGGCTGGTGCAGAAAAGGGGACATTTTTCCTTGGTATCCAGGAGACAGGTCTTTAGAAACAGCTTTTTATTGCTTGCACCTGTGGCACAGAGCAACTATACTCTATTATTTCATTTAATATCTATGAAAGACTTTTTCTTTACTTCTCGTTCAAGTCTGTCCTGACCTTAAATAAAGGTATCCTTTATGCACAAATTAGAGTTGTGGAAATGTGCCTTGCACATGAATGGTGTTCTTGTGTATCTGCAAAGAAACAATTGCATTTGGTCTGCTGCACACTGTAAATGCAATAAAACCTTGTTTTTCTTCAGTAAAGTAGAAGATGCATTCTACAATAATGAACTCAGGCTGAATGGAGAAAAACTATGGAAGAAAAGTAGAACTGTAAGACTTTTTAAAATTTAAATCTTTTAATACACTACAAGAAAATAACTAAGGCATGACCTTTTCTTCTCCCTCCTTTTACTTGGGTCAGAAGAGCTAACCACTAAATCGTTCTGCAGAGGTGAATGAATAGCATTGCTAACACCGCTTCCAGCTTTGTGTGTGTGGCCAGTTCCCTGGGTAAGACGTTATTCCCTAAGGCAGACAGGTGTTAGGGAGTAAAAACTAAGGCTGAAAGTCAGAAGGCAGCAGATGGCAGCAAGGACAGAACTTTGTAAGCTGCTGAAGGAAGTGCTGATAGATGTGAGGTTGATAGAGAAGGAATGATTAGATCTTGGTGGAGCGGGCAACATGATTAAAGAAAAAGAGAAGGTTTGATGGTAGAAAGGGATTGAAACTGGGGTAGCTCAGAACAGGTTACTGTATCTGTAACAGAGCACACAGGAACACAGTTAGGAGAAGAGCCAGAAGGGTTGCAGGCCATACTCTTTCACAACAGAGCTCACCAGAATGGTGACAAACATACTTCTACCCACCCTTTATGTGAGGGTGATCCTAGGTGGTGTTTACTGTCATCAAAGGGCAATAAGAAGCGAAGTTTTAATTCCTGATCCCCTGAAGTTAAGGCTAGTTTTTGAGAGGCATACTGCTTTTGTGACTTTTGAAAGGAGCACAAGCAGTTGACCAGCAGTCTGTTCTTTAAACCACTTTAAACTGTTTTAAAGGCAGGAGGGAGAACTTGCATTTTGCTGTTTTCTGTCTGTGTTGATACAAAAAGATTGGCAGGAAACACCCTTCAGGAAAAAAACATACTACATTACACCTTTTTCACAGAGTTAGGTGTGGGTTGTAGAACAGGTAAAGCTCTTGGCAGAGAAGGTCATGAGACATTTAATTGCTTATTGCCAGGGCTTTCTTAGAAGTTCATAGCTGGAGGATCTATAATGGGTCTAGTATTGCCTGCCTTCCTCCTCTCCTGTGAGATAAGAATATTAAATGGAAAGAAAGGAACAAAATTAAAATTGGACATGCACTGCGGGGATTTGTTTTCCCCAGGGAATGTTTATAATCACTCATCTCCTCTTTCTGTTTTCAGGTGAAAGTTGGTGACACGCTGGATCTCATAGTAGGTGAAGATAAAGAAACAGGAACTGCTGTAGTTATGCGGGTAGTCTTAAAAAAAGTATCTAACAAAACTGAAAGTGAAAAATACAAGGTAATTTTGAGGCGTTGGAAAAACTTAAAAGTGCCCAAACAGGATGTACTTAAGTAACAGGGGGTTGCATGTGGCAGCATAAGATTTTTGCAAAAAAACGTATTTGTTGTTAAATATGAATTTTGGTTAAACAAAATTACAGTACCCTTTTTTAAGGGCTTGTGTCAGAATGTTACCTTCCCCTGCTGTGTACATCAATATTAATGCAATAAGCCTGTCACTTTTTGCTGTTAGTTTTGTTTCATGGTACTGTGGGATAAAAGATCCAACCCTTACATTACCAGACAGTTTCTTTCAGATGTTATAAATAATGAACCAATAAAGACTAATTTGATCACTGTTTAATTGCTGTCTAATTTTGTTAATCAGAAAGGTTACATTAAAGCTGACATCACAACAAGCAGAACTGCTTTCTTAGTTTTATCTCTAGATTTGTGAAATAGTTAGGGATAATAGGGATAAAAACCCCAATTATATAATATTGCTTCCTTTTTCATTATTGGTTTCATCTTGGTTAACAATACCAACTCTGTGCTTACATACACTGCTGCTAGACCAAGAATACAGAAGGATAGTGATTGCAGCTGCATATTTCTGAGCAGGGAACTTTACGGTGATAGAGAATGAATCGTAGCAGTGGTACTCTGCTCTCATGGAGAAGGCAGATCAGTGAGGAGATGCATGTAGTACTGCTGATTTTTGCTGTTTGTTTAAGTAACCGTGCAGAGGACAATGAAATCTTGGTTTGTCACATGTTCATTTCAGGGTGGCATTTAAGAGAATATTTAATACGTAGGTGGTGTAAAGATCTGAGCAAAGGTCAGACCATACTGTGATGAAAAGCTCACGTCTGTATTGCTACAGGGAAATACTGTCACTTAGGACAGGCATCTCGGGAGTCACCACTCGTACTTGTAATGTTGAACATATGCTTCTCCCAATACAAGCAACTTGTTGGATGAACTGTGGTGCAGACAGAATCTTTATTCTGTTTATGCATGTTTAGACAGCCACATGCAGGTGTGTGTCTACAGGAAAGCTGGCCAGTAGGAGCAGGTAGCTACTGTTCATCCAGTCCACAGTCTGCTCCCTACCTAGTCTGGAGAGCCCAGAGGGAAGAAAACAGCTCAGAATAGACAGCAGGAGCATATTCCAGGACACTTTTTCTTTGGTGTTCCTGAAATCTAAATGGGCAGGCAAGAAACTGTTGCTCACAAAGCAAACCTAGTGCTCTGGTTAAGCATTGGACTATTGGGTACACATAAAAGCTCTGGTAAAGTCAGAACTGGATTTTCGCTGCATAAAATGTCTCTGAGGTGAGAGGAAGCAATGGTGCTCACCTGGTTAGGAGTGCATGGGAACTGTTGGGCTCAGCTGCCAACAGCTACTTAATGACTGTGTTTGAGCAGGCTGTACCTGCTGCTGTCCACAGCCTCAGAAGCGGTGGCTGCTGAGTGCAGTATTTAAAAAATTTTCTAGCTTTCTTCAGGCATAGCTACAAATCTGTGCTGGTTTGGGCTTTTTTTTTTTTTTTATGATTGTGCAGATGTTTAAAGATGCAGATAAATGTCTAGTTAATGGTTTAGAGGCATAGTGCCCTTTTAAAAAAATTGGTTCTTAAGAGGACATGATCCTGGAAAACTTTCCTAAGGGATTTGGGTGATCCTTACACTGCAGAAATGAAGGGATTCAGCATAGCAAGCACCCAGAGGAACATGGCAGGCTGTACTTTCACTGCAGGCATTGCTGTCTCCGCTGTATTTGTTGGAGCTTGCACCAAGTGCTATGGAAATAAAGAGATGAGATGCATCCTCTGTTCCCCAATTCCACTTACCATTGCTATTCTAAGTGGTTTCCACAATCTCCAGGGATGCTGAGAGAAATGAGTAGAAAGATGTATTATGAGTAATATGTCAGTGAGCTCCACTCGTTGGTCAGCAATCATTCGTTACCTGTCAAGCGCTTATCACTGCGTACAGTCAGACTGCCTGTGACCTCCAGCAGTAGTAGCTTACACACCAGAGCTTACAGGGCCAGAATAGGACCCCACTCGTAAACCTCAGGCATGCTTTGGGGCTTGGGGATAGCCAAGGTACAGACGCAAAGAAATGATCTTTCTGAAAGGGTCTGTTCTGTCTAAGATAAACCCAAGAGCAACAAAAAAAGCCAACACCTGCCTGGCATCCAAGATGGGCAGGAAAGGTGCATCCCTGGAAGCCATTGACATAAGAAAGAGCAAAGGCAGGGTAATTGCTCGAGTTGAACAGAATATGAATACCACATTGGGCCAAAACCTTAGATTTGATCTTCTGGAAAAGCCTGTTGGGAAGTAAAGTAGACAAGAGCTTGCAATAAAGACTTAGGTCTCTCCTAGTGATGATGGAGAGAGACTTTTTACCAAGGCCTGTAGTAACAGAACAAGGGGCAATGGTTTTAAACTGAAAGAGGGTAGATTTAGATTGGCTATAAGGAAGAGATTTTTTACAATGAGGGTGATGAGACAGTGGAACAGGTTGCCCAGTTGTGGATGCTCCCCTCCTTGGAAGTGTTCAGGGCCAGGTCAGATGGGGCTTTGAGCAGCCTGGTCTAGTGGAAGGTGTCCTTGCCCATGGCAGGGCGTGTCAGGCTGGATGATCTTTAGAGGTCCCTTCCAACTCCAACTATTCTATGATTCTATGACTGCCTCCAAAGAACAGGTCTTCACTGACAGACAAAGGTGGAAACAGGCTTTCATAGGTTTTAAGTGTTGATCCACTAGTGGTATCAGCAAGGTAAAGGAAGAGAAAGGCAGACTTCCTAAGGAGTCTTGTGATGGGTGAGAGTAGCCTCTGTGGATTCAGGATTGAAATGTTTGAAGAGAGAACTGTAGCCGTTGGCTTCAGAAATGAAAGTTGCAGTCACAGGCAGGGTGATCTCAGAGGAAAACTATGACAGCAGAAAGGTGAGTAGCTGTTCCGCTTGGCTACATTGATCTGTCCTGGATACGCTTCTCTATTGATCAGACCCTTTTATTGGGGCCTGGCATTGTTAAGCAGGTCGCGCTTGTTTCTGCAGCTTTTAAACATTTGGACAGTGAGCTAAAGAAAGGCAAGGCTTGGTTAATGACTGGCACGAGGGCCAGGCGAGCAGAGCCAGCATGCGTTCTGGGAGGTGTAGGAACAGGCACATCACAGCCCCAGTTTTTGCCAGACCTTCAGGGGGCTTTTAGACAAGGAAGGCTCACATAGACTGCGTGTGTGTAAAGCATACATAAATTTGTCTGGGAATCAGCTGTGCGTCTTCCCTTTGTCAGCCATGAATTTAAGGTGATGGAGGCCATCTGATAACATGGTCAAGTGTCTGGTCAGATGACGTGGCAAAGTAGTAAGAAGCGGTCAAACAAAAGTTTTAATGATCTTCCCAAAACAGAGAATCTGCCACTAGTCAACTACCAAATCTCTAGTGCCACTGAGTACTGAGTGTTGGGAGACACACAAATGCTTTTCCTCCTGCTCAGAGTTCAGGGTATGGACAGTGAATTGGGTAAGTAAGTGATCACTGCTTCTGCCCTTCCATCACTGCTGTAATGAATTTCCGGCTCCAGGACATGGGCATCTGCCATTCTTAGGCTGCATGGTGGAGGAACTATATGAAAGGTCTTCCTCACGGAGGTACTGCTGAGAGATCATAAAGGGAGGTTTGGATGGCTTGAGAAGTGACTGACAGGTTCACTGGAGGCTGCCCAGATGACTGTGCTGTCCAAGCCACCTCCGCATTAACCACAGATGAATCCAACCTTATGCTAGTTGTCAGGCGTGGAGCCCAGAACGGCCAGTAAACCTGCCCTTGCACAGAGGGACGACCTGATCCAGAGGATTTGCCTGGTCCTGTAAGAGGCAGGCACTGTCAGATTGTGGGTACAGGACCCAGTTGTCACTGGCACGGCATGCAGCATTGTCATCTGACAGCTTTGCGTGTTTCACGCGCTGCAGGAGCAATGTTACACGCTGCAGCATCTGCTGCACGTGGGCCAGCCTGCGTTATGGAGCAGGGCGCAGGAGGATCCTGTGAAGGAATAGTGGGGAATTGCTCACACAGGAGTTGGACTCGGGTCTGGCAGAAGAGTCAGCTTGGTCAACTAAAGCAGGCACGTACTGATACTCCTGAATACATTCTGAGTTCTACTGCCTACAGATCAACACAGGGAGAAGGGGGTTATACTCTGATTCCTCTGGCCCCCCAAAAATAATAGGCAATTCTTTTTTTTCCATAGAACATAAAAGCACCAAAGTGTTTCTGGGTTTTATTTTTGGTGGTTTTTTTCTTTCTTGGGGTTGTTTTTCTTCTATAATGGCATGTCAGAACAGGACAGTCTACCTTCAGCACCTACCAAATTACAGTGCTCAACAGCCTGTGCAGGCCAATTGCGGTGGTCATTCGACAATGGCGTGCATGGGGAAAGGAATGCAAAAGGGGGTTGTGTGGGAGCCATGCATATCTGAGTACTGCTGAAGCTAAAAAATTCTTCAGTTTCCAGCACTTGAGTATTCAATGCACATATAGACAAGCATTTCAAGGAGACCCTGCAGTTTTTTAATTCTTGGAACAAGGACAGACAGGGAGCAAGAGAGACAAGGGACAGCATTACATGACATAAAACCAAACTCCTAGGTTTTATACAAGGGATCAAATCTCAAATGTAGGATGTGATCCTATTGAGTGACTTGTTCCCACTGCTGACAAATACCTTGGGATTTTCTTTTCACAGGAAACATTTGTAGACCTTGCTAACACACTACCTTATGAGCTAACCGAAGTGGTACATTCCTGAAAGTGTAATGATTAAAGGAATATTTTGCCTCCCAGAGAAGTGAGCACTAACGCACAACACTACAAAATGCCTCTGGAAACAATGACAAACAGTTGTTTTGCCATAATGAAATTTGTGAAGGAAATTGGGAATGATTACTTGACATTTGTGTGTGTGGGGAGATATCAATTAGCTGATCTTTCTCCAGTCTTCAGTAATCAAAATTTATTTTGTCTCCATCTATTAACACAAATTTTAGTGTGAGTGGATGCATGGTGATTTTGCCCATTTTTTGACTGGGAAATCACGCTACATTTTTAAAAAGAAAATAAGGAAAACCTAGTAAAAAAAAAAAAGGACAGGTTTGTTCTATTCATGTTTCCCTTTGGGGGGGGGGGAGAGAAAGGGGAGAAGTAAGAAAAGAACATGTCATATTCTCCAGAACAGCTTTATTTCCCTTCTATTACAGCTGTTCCCTTCCTGTGAGAATCAAAGTTCTTCTTTCCGAATTGTTAATGAAAGAAAAATGCTCAGTGGGGACCAGAGCCCCATCACGGAACAGATCAGGAAATGGAGTGAGCAGGCGGTCTGCCCATGTCACAGGCTTTTATGGCCACTAACTAGAAAAGATGGCATTTAGAAAATGACAAAAATGAAAAGGAATATGCCGGAGTTTTGATTTTGTTAGGAGTCATCTGCTTCCAGCAGTAAGACTGGCCAACCCAGGGCAGCTCCTTCAGCCAGTGCTCTGCTGCAGGAGAGATGACCTCTCAAAAAAAGATTTGTATGAGCTGTGACAAAGATAATGATGAGTATTACGTATTCTGTACGAAATTTCTGTAAGAAATTAAAACTATCACTACCAGTGAGAAGTTTAGATGAATGACTTTTATGATGGGGGGGGGGGGGTAAAATGAGGATTTTGAAAGCACTGTTACTGCTAGAAATTTATCTATCTTAATATTTACTAGGACAAAAAAGTAGGTAGGAAAGAATGAAGACAAACAAATGGAGATTTCTTTCTTTTCCTGTCTTTCTTAGCAAAGACAATCATAATAGACAATTGAAAGGGAACTAACTCATCACTTCAGCTATTCATTTTAAACAACTTCAAGCACATTCAAAAATATGTTTTCAGTATATTTCTGAGAAAAAACCCGTAACTATGTTGGTGCCAACTGAGTTGCAGTAACAATGGAAAAAATCAGAAAGTCAAACCGAGAAAGTGAAGAAGTTTTGGCAATGACAGTGATGGAGTTTGTTCGATTTACTCAGAAAAATCATAGGCATGAACCTACCATACTTGTTCTCCCATAATTTTAAGTGCAATCAACGAAAATGTGCATTGTAAGTAAGAACACATGTCAGTTTATGTCCCATCCTCAGTACAGGCAAGCTTAAGACATTCAATTTTCCAGCTGTTTCACATCCCTTTAATCAGTGAAACAAAATCTGAATAAAAATAAACTATGAATAAAACCTGCATATTATTTTCTGTGCTTCTTGGGGCTGTAGAATTCACGTTAGCCCCTTCCAGCATGAAATTAGACCTGGTGTGCTGTTGTAGAGCATTGAGCCCACAATTCTCTGTTTCTCACTGCTATAACATAATATAAATATCAAACAATAATTGAAAAGAAATGACAGATTTTAAAAAATGTATCTAGAAATAAATTATATGCATTTTGAAGATAAGAAAAACCAGTCACAAACATTTCCTAGAACATGAAACACTTTGGTAGCTGTAATGCATTAGCATAACAAAGTGATTGACTTCAAGTAAAGATTTTTCTCATTTGCAAACTTGTTGTTAGTGTCAGCTGAATACAGTTAACGGGCAATAAACCGATGCATACTTGAACTCCCTTTTGATGTGCTATTTTACATCTTTTACAGAGCTTCTAAGTAAGTTTTTAATTTGTAGAAAATGGGTAAGACACAAAAATATAGTGCTATGATATATTACACTGTTTCTTTTAGAAAGCTGTTAGAAGTGGGCTATTCAATGCTTATCCAAAGCTGATATATTTAAACTATAAGAAGTAGATAGAGACACTTGATCTCTACCTCAACACGGTTTACTGGCCTGGTAGGTAGAAAGGAACGTTCATCTATAGGAAGTCAGTGCGTGCATGGCTATGTATGTTCCAAATACTTCAATATCTAGCAATCTTCCTATCATAGCCTCACTTTCAAAACGACAAGTTTGTTCTTTTAAACAAAAAAAGTCTGAAAGACAGAAAAATCTTTTTAAATGGCTGCAGCAAACCAGGGTATTTTCATGTATGTATTGTCTGACTAGCTAAGGTTATCTCAGATCTCAGTAACAGACTTCATAGGAAAAAAATTCCTGCTCGTACTCAAGCAATCACCAGACAACATTCCTCTTGTATGAAAATAATATACCTTTAATTTATTTACAAGACTGACCAACTGGATGAAGTGGCTGTACTTCAGATGCACTACAAGAGCTTTCATTAGTGAACTATGTCACTATTCATATGTCTGTGTTTTCTTGATATCAGTTATAAAACATACAATCAAATGAATCATGAAAGGGTTGTGAAGAATGAGACAAAAGGAATGTACACAGCAATTAGAAGAGAAAAAAGCAATGAAAATCTTTTATACCCACTTTCAAATATGTAATTTTAAAAGGTGAAAATTGTTTTTTCACTACTTAGATAATATGAATGGACTGATTTTTTTGACTTAATGTCAACATCTACAGTGAAAGGCAGTATGTCTCAAATTTGCATGCTAGCTAGTAACATCTGTCAATTGTAGAAAAGTTTAATATATACTGAATTCTTCTGGGAGCTTCAACATCACTAAGTGGTGAAACGTGTATGACATTAAGATAAGAAAATATATTTCTTACCTTCTGGCCAGCCATTTGCAACAACAAATTAAGCAGCTGTTAATAATTTCTGTCACTTTATATCTCCCATAAAAGTGCATGTAAAAAATTTCACAGAGGTGCTAGGTAGCATACAATTACAAGAGAAAGTCTTGGTTTCTGATACATTCAATTTGCTAAATTTATGCACTAAAATGAAATATAAGATGCAGACATTGTGGTATCAGTTCTTTATCTTTGGTAAAATGTTTTCATTTTATTATAGCCTTATTTGCTCTGATATCCATTTTGTGCATGGTCTGCTATTATTTAAACCAACAGGGAACATTTAAATGGATACAGTATCAGTGTATTATTAGTACATTCATGACTTTCTTCATACATTCTTTGAGAATGTTGCTAGCATATGGGGAAAATGAGCAAATGCTACGATCTATTATGATTTATTCCTGGTTTAACATAATACTTTTACTAGTTCTTGCCATTAGGAAAAAACATTTTGTTTTGCTTTTAAAAGAAAGGGATCAATATGACTCTAAGGACAATAAATTCTAAAAATCTGAAGTAAAAATATCAAGTATTTTGTACTTTCTTACAAATGCTAAAATAGAAAATAACACTGGAACTGACTTAAAATTTGATACTATGACCCACCTAAGTAAACAACAAAAAAGGACCACAGAGAACATCAACAATTGCTCCAAGGTGTTCCAGTGACGGTCAGTAAGCGATAACTGTCTTTACTGTCTTAAAAATCCATGTTTGACTCTCTCTCACCATTTCTATCAGTATTTAAAAAAAAAAAAGAGGAAAACTAGTTTTAAACCAGCACTCTCCAGTGACAAGTCATACAGTAAATTCACATTGGGTTCTGGGAGGTCTTTCTTAGACTTGAACATATTAATGATGCAAACTTGACCATATGAACCTAAGTTATACACGGTTATGCCTCCAAATAGCTACTAATTACACTAAATCAATTTGGCAAAGTGAGAGAATTCAATAACCCTACACCCGAAATATCCAGACGGTGCTGCATTCATGCAAAGAATAAGTTACATTACCACAGCTCATATGTGGGGACCCTGAAACACTGAATTCCATCACAAAACCAATCTTTGCACATACTTTTTATATATGCAATTCAATATGAATACTGGAAACCTTTAGAATCATCATTTTGATAGAGAGTATGGATTAAAATCTTTCTAAGTTCTTGCTTCGGGTCTTTTTGTTGTTGTTGTTGTCTTTGTGATTTTACAAATAGAGTGGCAAGCAGGCGACGGCAAGACATTCCACGGGTATGGGCTTGGGTCTGTTCTGCTGGCTTTATTCAGACGAGCCATCCTCAGTCACGCCAGCAGTGACACTGGACAAAACAAAAAAAGAACTCACAGGGGCAGGATCAAGGTTGTGGTGTCAATATAAAAAAAACCATTCACATTATGTCTATGCTCACGTCTCAATTCTTCAACAGTTAATTCTTGGGTTTAGAAATAAAACCTGGGTAACAGTCAAAAATGCAAATGACACCATTCTGACCCATTCTTTGACATGATATTATTATTTTCACTATCTCAGTACCATCAAGAACAAAACAAATGTGAAGCTGCAATCACTGTAGAAGCAAAGTCCAATATTCCAATGATTTCCAATGAACATGGCACTTTCAAATTTAAATTAAGTTTAAATTTCAAACTCCAAATTAAGTAACAAGACTGTTTATAAGGGTATAATGAAAAACTGCCCCTGAAGAGCACAATGATTAAAAAAGAAAAAAAAATCCTTATTATTAGAAAGTGATAAAAAAGGAAGATGCAGAAATGGGGAGTGGAGTAATACAGTTTCAATACATGTATTTGCACCAGTGAAAATCATGCTCTTAGCAAGTCATTGATAGCTCTATCACCGATGACTTACGGTCTTTACCCATGTACAAATGTAGTAAGCCACTTCCCACTGCTGCGGTGCCCACATAGATGCAACACACATGTTAAAACGCAACAAACTTAGTGCCTGACTGTCCTAGATGCTGAGCACCCTCAGCTCCCAACAGGCCCCTCAGTCTAAACCAAAGCATAATCCTGACAATAATTTAGTGGTCAAAGTCTTAGGAATTTAAAGAGCCTGTCACTTTTTTGCTTTCTTTGCTTTTTTCAGTATATCACACTTTTTTCTGTTAGGACGCCGGCACCTTTCATCAATGCTCGGTATACATTCATAATGCCATACTTCTTCCATTTTCTCCACAGGGTAAACCGCCTCCACGTAATGACGGATCAGTCTCAGTCTGATAGGATCAAGCTGTTTTTTGTTACAAGCACCTGAATGGTTGTATTGCAGTCTGAGATTCTCCGGAGTAAAGAGTTCAGGGAAGAGTCTTACGAGAAGCCTGGCAGCAAAGTTGCCAACCGACAGGCTCTGCTGCACTATCTCTCTTACCTCCTTATCAGACAGCAAATACAGAGAAGGCACAGGGAAGTCTGGATTAGGAACAACGAGTTCATCGAGTGGTATCTTGCAAAAATCCTTGCTGCTTCTTTCTGGTGGCAGCGGCGGCCCTTCGAATTCTTCTCGAAACCTCTCGGGGTTTATTGCATAGCTGAGAAATTCCCTCCTGTCGGGCCCCGGCACATGGATTTTCCGTTGCTGTTGGTACGTGCGCCTTTGCTCCGTGTCTCTTCGTCGACACCTCTCGTCAAGCTTCCCAACAAACTCCAATGTCCACACTCTGTCATTCTTTGCTCTGGGGTACAGTATCTGCACATAATGTCGAATTAATTTAATTCTAGTGGGGTCAAGCTGTTTCTTACCTAAAGATCCACTACAGTTGTATTGCTTCCGTAAGTTTTCATGAGTAAACAGTTCAGGAAATAAGAGAACAAGCAATCGAGAGGCAAAGTTGCCTATGGAAAGACTGCTTTCATATATGCTTTTAATCTGTTCTTTGTTCAACAGGTAATCCGGGACAGGGACATCAAAATCGGGAGGGGGAAAGTCAAGTTTGTCAAAGTCTATGGGTACAAGCCAAATTTTTTTTGACCGTCTGCCAGGTTTTTCATATTCAAAACTGTCTTCCACTTTTATGATTGATACATCATCTGGCAAACCAGAAGAATCGTAACAGTCATCTCTCATCTGCTCACATTCACTTCCATCCATATACGTATTTTCAAGCTCATCGTTTAGTCGCTGAACACATTGCTGCAACCAGGCTTCTTCTTCTTGCACATCTGGAAAGTAAATTTCAGTGTACCTACGGATTATTTGAAGCCGATGAGGATCCAGCAGTTGTTTTCCAGAGTCTCCAAAGCAGCTGTATCTTTCAGCTAATTTTCTGTGGTCGAAGAGTTCCGGAAACAATCTGTGCAACAAAAAAACAGAAAATTCCCCTGGAGAAGAAGCTTCATCTAAAAATTCATTGAGATCCTGAGCATCCAGCATGTAATCTGAGGCAATGGTATTACTCCTGTCCAAGGACAAAGCTTCCTCCTGCTCTTTATCCTCCATAAAATGAGAGGATTCGACCTGCTCAGTCTCATAAAAACTGGACGATTGACCATTCTGCTGACTGTTTTCCATTTCCCTTTGAGCCCAAAATCTATTGAAAAAATCATTGACTTGAGGCAAACACTCCACCTGCCACACAGCTGTATTCTTCACAGAAGGATAACAAACTTCCACATAGTTACGGATAAGCTGCAGATGAAGAGATTCAAGTTTCCTTTTGTTGAGAAAGCCGCATGCACTGCAGCTTCTGCTGAACTCATCGTCACTGAAGAGCTCTGGGAACAGCTGCACTAGCAACCGGC
Organism: Fregata magnificens; assembly: GCA_013389945.1. Taxonomy (NCBI): domain Eukaryota; kingdom Metazoa; phylum Chordata; class Aves; order Suliformes; family Fregatidae; genus Fregata; species Fregata magnificens. The sequence goes on from WAAD01016068.1 coordinate 159,444, forward strand.
AAGCTAGGTCTCCACCTGACGTGCTTTGATCCATGATTTGTTTGAGCTCTGCAGAAGTCAGCTGGTACTCCGGGGGAGGCTTGAAGTCTGCAACGGACTCTGCTGGACTGACTTGCTTTTTAATTCTGCTAACCTCCAGAGACAACAGGTCAACTTTACTGTGAAGCTGAGTCATGTTGGTATTGAGGGTGTTAAGCGTGTAAAACATTTTCTGTATCAAAGAATATATGTTTGGGTCAGAATCTGCGGTAGCCGCTGTTACGGCAATGGCTGCAGCCGAGTCCCTTTTGCGTTGGTCGTTCAAAGTCCGAAGATGCGAGGGACTGCTGGGGTTGATTTTTTCAAACAACTCATAAGAAGCAAACTGCTCTGCTCCTGGTGGGTTCTTCTTCTCTGTGATTTTGTGTGAGATGCCATAGAGAGGTTTTTTATAAGATGGAGTGGTTATGTCACTGAAGGATTCTTCTTCACAGAGCCACGTTACGTTAGGATTCTTGTTCTTGTTTGGCTGCTCTGCATTTACCTGAGTGGGTGAGCCAGTATCTCTGTTCTTCATGTTTGAAAGGGGACCCTTTGAATGAATAAATATTGTATTAGTAAGTCTGCCTTAAAAATATTAGCTATAAATATGTGCCCCTTAAGCAGGCATTGTTACATAAATATGCAAAGTCAAATTTTCTCTAGAGGACTTAGTTGTGTTAAATACATCAAAATTAATAAATTCACTAGGAAAAATAAAAATACACTAAAGTATTATTTAGGTTTTTACTTTTTTTTTTGTTTTAGCTCATGGCTTTCTCCATGGAGTAGAAATGCAATAATAATCCCTAGTACTCTTTACCCACAGAGCTCTAAATACTCTCCCAAATTAAGTATCATTATGCTTCACCTTGCATATGAGGCTCTTGGGCTGTAGAGAACTTGGGTGGCAACAAGTCAGCAACAGAGCCAAGAATAGAATCTAGATTTTCTGACTCCCAGTCCTGTGACCTTGCCACTGCCTCCAACAACCGCATTTAACGTTCCAGCACTCTCTTTAGGTTAGCTTTTGAAAATACCACAAAGCCTATAAGACACGAAAATTATGCTTCTTCTCTTCTTTCTGATGTGGAAGGTTTATATAGCGTTTTGTTATCTTTATAATGGTGTACGACTCCTAAACAAGTTCTAAGAATGACTGTAATTTTAAAAAAGTATTCTACTTAAACAATAAAAACTTAAAACCAAAGTGAAAAGTACCTTGGTATTGTCTTTTTAAAAAGGGAAGCCTAAGTTTTCTTTATTGCTGAAAGGCAGGGAAGTTTAGACTCATGGGTTTCTATTTTTCTAAATTATTTATACAAAAACCAGTAATGAGCTCTTAAGGAATTAATGTTCTCAATAATTTCTAACTCTTCCTCATTGCTTGAAATTGGAAGCAAGCATCTTCATCAACTCACAGCAAACATGCAGGGCTTGGGTGGGTTGGGTTTTTTTGCAAACACATGGATGTTGCAAATAATTCTTAGGAAATTAAGTAGATACAACAAAATCAAAATCCAACATACAGAATTCAAACATGAGAAAACACTCACAGATTTTAGAGAAGACTGTACTGAAACATTTTGCTTGGCTTGTTCCACAGAACATTAATAGATAAAAACCACAAAATTTGCATTCAAGTATTAAAACAAATGGAACACAGACTTGAGGTCTGAGCTGTCAGCCACAAGCAATTCGAAATTCTAGTGAAGACCCCACTACGTCGTACAGTGAGGCACTTGAATTAAGGTTCCTTTCTGAAAAATCAGAACTGTAACGCTCACGAAATTCATCTGGTCCCTATGTGTACTCACACTTGGCATCTGCTTACTGCAGTGACAAATTGAACCTAATTACTTTTTAATTTCTAACGCAATGTATACACAAAAGAGGCTCAAAAAGAACAAGCTGGTTTGCACTCCAAGTTTAGAAACCAGCAGACTCAATTAAATTGACGTTGTGTTTCCAAGTTCTGCTCTCATTCACATCGTACAACCCTACATATGAAACCGCGTGTTTTCACATCCAAAACTGTGTCGACGGACAGATGATAAAATGAAAGCATACCGCAAAGGAATGTATTTGACATTGCACAGAATCCCTAGCCGTGGTGGTGCCTAGGACACCTGACTTCCAGGTCCCATTGAGAAGACTGTCCCTCCAGTCCCATTCATATTAAAGCACCTTTGCTATGAGGACAGCGAGGAACCAGAGTTCTGTAACACCACCAGCTATTAAAGGGTGACTTTTTACCCCAGCAAGTGGTATGATATACCCTAACTAAATCAGCTCTTTGTGACTTGTAAAATACCAGAACACAAGAGACCGAACTGTGAGCAGACTGAGATCCACATTGCTCCCACCCAACTGTAGGCTCCTGCGCCGGGACTGAAGTCATCATACCCCACCTACACTTGTCAGTGAAGAAACAGAGGTATTTCCAGGTGGTAATAGAGCTCTACCAAATACACATCACCTGAAAGCAGGTCATGAAAATCTCCACTGACAATAAACGTAGTTCTGCTCCCCAGTCAGACACCCAGACTGAATTACAAATTTCTTTTACCATTTTAGATCAAAAGAACAAAACAAAACTGCAATTCTGGAGAATACATTTCTTACATAGAGCAAGACCTGCTACCTAAGTAGCTAGCTCTTCCACTAACACTCCTGTTTACAGAGAATATTGCAAATATTCCTTCACATACAGAGTATGATTCATTCGATTCCTTCTCTACTAAGCAGGTGCCACGAGCCACCAGTTGTCTGTCAGTTCTCGTCAGAACTCCTGCCGTACCTTTTCCCTAATTAATTATATAATAAAACTTGGCAATCTGGGTGTAACTTCTATTAATGCACACCTCACACACAGAGCCAGGGCAAAGCAATATTAGGATGTGTATTAAACAGCACAAATTAATTGTCTTAAGTATCCTATTGTACTTTGACAGTGAGTATTGTGAAAGTTTGCTTTCTCAGTTCTGGACGCGGTGCTCTGGAGGAGAAGTGTTCACGTGAAGAACGATAGCATATCTCTGCTGCAATGGCAGCAGAACTTCTGCCCTTTCACTAATGCAGCTCACAGTGTTTGGATCTGGTGGCGGGACGGATTTGGTTATCTGCATTTCAGAAACACGTAGTCGGTGTTCGACTAACAGATGACAATACATTTGGGCCTATATTTATGGATTTTCTATTTCAGATGCATTCTCATTTTCTTTCCTTTTGCTTTTAATTATCTTGTCTTTATACAGTTTCCATCTGGGAACAGCACTATCCACAGCATAAATGCATGGCTTTTTGTAAATTCTCCAATTAAAGCAGTATTTAACATTTTTAATTCATTTTCTGTAACACTGATCTTTAAACATCAATGTATTTCAGATAATACTACACCCACTTAAGATGATCAGTTTTAATGTGCCATCAAAAAATAAGCAAAGATATTGTTCTATGAGACTCAACGTACATAAGATAGTGCTGCTTTTTATACTACATTTGCACAGAAAGGTTTTATATTATATACATTCTTTGACCATTTGCAAAATGCAGTATTTTGGTAAACATCGACCTATATAGTAATTGTGAAATAGTCTCTCACATTATCTCTCAGAGTCCTAAGCCAAGTTCTAAAAGTTGTTTAGCTATTGCTCTGTTCAGTGCTAAAGTCCAGCTAATTAATGACCTTTATTATGCTTAATAAACAAAATCTAAATATCTGTAAGAATACAGAGCATAATATTCTAGCATATGAGTAAAGAAAAATAAATATATGAGCAAGAAACATATAAAAAGATTCTATCAAACACATGAGAACTTGGAAATGTCTTGCACATAAATTTTTTAAACTTACAATCTTCTACACTTTTTTTAAAAAGAAAATTAGGGAAAATTAATTTCTGGTTATGAAGTGACAATCAGAATTTAAAAAAAAGCAAAATGTCTTCTGATAGAAAGTCATTTAGTAATATAATCACCAGCCCAACAGTACAGTTATGTAACATAAAAAGTACAACCCTGCATATATCATACATAGATGCCTATGTGATGTGTAGTAAAAATATACTACAAGCACAATATTCTCAAAAATAATTAACATTTTGTCATCTGTTTAGAAAGAAACAGTTAACAAAGTCATCAACTAAAACAAAATATTGGTACTAGAAAAGAAAAAACTTTAAAAATGTTGTTAGGATTGAGGACTATTTCTGGTTGGTTATTTAACTAAACATGCTGATTCACTGGGGTCAGTCAAGAATGAATTTTCACCATTGTTACTGCGTCACTTTCTGATATTATAAGTCCAAAGTTATAATTCACTTCAAATTAAATTTAAAAATTTATTAAAGGCAAACAGGAAACTCCAAAGCAAGCAGAGTTCAGAGACCACTATGAAGCTCTTTTAAGAATCTGAATATAAGTAAAACAATTGGAAAAAGAAAAAGAGAAAGGAAAAGAAAAAAAACATTTAATAAGATTAAAATCTACCTACCACAGGCATTCAGGGAAAAAAACAGCCCCGAGAAGTCAGAGAGATGACAGTCAAGAAAAAGAAATATGAAGAGCTATGGCTAGAAAGGAGAAATGAAATGCACAAATACAACACGGAAAAACTGGCTAGGTAGCAGAACAGCAGAAAAGGATATGTGCATTAGAGTAGGTCATAAACTAAATATAACCCAGGGCCTGAAGTTATTCAAAAGAGGATGAATTTGAATCTAGGTTNAGATGTGACTGTCCAACACGGGACACTATCCTTTCAGGAATCTCAAAGAGAACAACAAAAAAATATAAGGTGACTCCTGAAGAAGAGCTGAAAAAACAGTCTTGGAAAGGAAGGGCTGAGGGTGGACAACATCACACCAATTTTCCCATGTGCAGAAGACTTTTCTAGGAACAGATGATCACTGCTCTCCCTACTGAAAAGAACAAGAACAAAAAGAAACTCGCTCAGTTTCAGCAAAGATTAATGAAAATCTCCAATTGCTAGAGAGGTGAAACACTAGAACACGATAACGGAAGAGACTGGGCATCTACTTCACCAGCTGGCCAACCATCTGGATTGTCACCAGTGGGATGCTGCACCCTTTCTGCTCTTGATATGCTGAAGTCTTCCGCATCCCTGCATTTTTATCTTTCAAATAATACACAAATTTATACTTGTCTCACTGACATCGAAATCTGTGTCACAGAAGGAAGAATTACAGCCCTGATTCTACCACTGAGGATCCAGCTGAAGGACTGTGTGACATGAGAGGGACTGTAATCAGAGTCACGCTCAGTTAATCCAAATCACTACCTGCTCCTATGTTCTCTGACAAACAACAAAAATATACTTCACATGAATGAATTAACCTATAACTGTATTTCACAGATATGATCGCTCCCACGTTATTTAAAGAAATACCCAGACAAGTAATGTGTGCAAACTGGGTTAAGATTAGCCATATTTGCCTCAAACTCGTTACTAATGCAAATCTAGTTAAATGACTTGCATTTTGCTTATAGCAGCAATGAATTTAGCCTATGAAATATGAACAGAAAAATCACACAGTCATGTATAGAGAAGTCACCTCTTGTGTAAAGCGTCTTTTCTTCACACTGGCTAAGACATCTTGCTGGCTCCCTGAACCATCAGAACCAAGTGAGGTCTGTTTCCGTTTGTTGGAATCCTGTAGGCAAGTAACTGCGCCATCCAGTGAGTGTTTCTCAGCAGATCTGGATGTTACTGAGCAGTCTAGAGCTTCAGCTTCGTCTTCTGTTTCTACTTTCACAACATTTTTTTTAGGAATTTTTACTGGAAAAAGAGAAGGTTTAGAAAGATAAAGCACTCTCTCCAGAAAACCATGACACCCTTAATATAATCTTTTGTGGTTTGTTTCTTTTCATGAAAATGTGTTTTGAAGAACATAATTATTTTTTATGACCTGTACGATAAGTGTATGCTGAGGCCACCCCAAAGTCAAGTTTTTATTATGCTAGGAACCATTCAGTCATCCAGTAAATGACAGTTTCTTCCCCAAAGAAGAGTCTAAAGTATAAACAAATAAAGTTACAGTAGGAAGATTTTTTTGGAGGTGGAGGAAGAACGTAGAGCAGAAAATATGAGTAACAAAGATAATGGTGTATTTTAGATAGCTTCTTAAAAACATTAATGTAATTTGTCTTGATCCAAGTGTATTCTTTATCAGGTTACAAAGGCTTTAATTCAATGATTTTTGCCTGATCATAAATTACACAAAGTATAATATTTTACCTTCATCATCATCAGTGATTTCAGCTGAATTCATCTTCTATCTCACTAAAGAACAAAACAAAAATAAATATCAGCATCTTCTGGAATCAGGAAATATCTACATCTGTTTTTATAATTACTTTTAATCTAGAGCCATTGGGCATTAACAGCCCACAGATAATTTCCAGTCTGTACGTTTGTAATAACTAGCTATTTTCAGTAAATTTCATGGCCATCTATAGACCTGTCAACATGCAAACTATACTGCAGACAACATATGACAGCTAGGAAAGTATTTAAAACTATATGTCTTTTTCTGGTATGGAGAAAAGTAAAAGTAATTTTAAACTTCTCTATAAAGTATCTTGGCAGTATATAAATGGAAGTTAACTGTATTGAACTCTCCATCCTGCACCAAGTCACTACTTCTTATGACAGTCAAATGTTTTTATATTGTCATTGTGGGTGACCCAAAGCCATCACAGAGGGAAAACTCATAAACTGTAATATACATGCTGGAGTAAGTTTTCATTTAAAAATCTTTGATCTTTTGATATGGATTGCATCAATTCAAGCAGAGCAATCTGCAGATCTACAGTAACTACTTTTTTTCTGTCAGCCTCTAAATAATGTAAGAATGTTTTCTGTAAGGAAAAACAAATATATATATTATTCTAGCATCATTTTAGCATTACTTCTCACATGAAAGACTCAGCTGTACTTCTGTTTCCTTGAAAACTAATTTTGCAAGTTACTTGGGGGCAAACATCAATCTGTGGACACGTTTCTAAAAGATATGCTAAATCTTTTGGAGATCTACAAAGCAAACAACCTAATCAGATCTCACTAACCATTACAGGGCACACAGCTGCAAACTGACACTCTCAACTGGTAAGCTGGTGACTGGTAAACTGTCACACACCGCTCATGTTCATCTACACACAGCATTATGTTTACTTGGCCCCAGAATACTGTTACTTTACATTTCCACAGTTACATTCTTCTTTCAAATAGTTTTCTTTCAACTGTTCTTGCCTATCCTTTAGCCAAGGCTTCTCTCTGGCTGGAGCAAGTGAATAAAACCAATCAATCAAAAGTGTACATACAGCCCAGGAGTGGGAATTATAATGAAATTTAAAAGAGAGATGGGGACAGAAAGGGACAGAGAATCTGTTTTGGAGGGGGAAAAAAGTCTCTACCTCTCTTATGAATAGTGTTGCATAGAATTTTTTTTTTTAAATCTCAAAATACCATTAAAAAACTCTGTAAACACTTGAATTTTTCTTCGTCAGCAACTGATGATTGTTAATGGTAAGTATGAAATCTCATTCTGGATAAGATTTTGTATGATTGCACTCCAATGGGTAGCACACACACCCAAACAAAAGGTGCATGGAGTTATAAAATCAGCTCATACTGGGCCACTCTGGAAGCCAAAATACCCTTTGATGTGCTGACCTTCAACATGGCCCCTATATACAGCCTCATAGAGGGCATCCTCAAGAGGGTAACGTGAGACTCTCTTCATCATCACGTCACCAGAAAAAGTCTCTCTCAGTTGGATGTACAGCTACTACAAACCCCTTAGATATGTACTCCTTTTACCCACCATAATCCCCTATTTCAGGACTTGCATTTATGAATTGATCCACATATAAATTATGCCAGCTTAACAGTACTGTAATCACTTCACTTAAACTTTTGCAAACTCTGTAGAGACATAGCAGCATGAAACTAAGTGGCCCACACCAAATTCTAAACCACCTGACAGGTACTGGTGAGGGTTAATATCCAGTCTTACTAACTCAACAGTATTTATGAATTTAGACGCAGCCACTATAGCTCTTTATGAAAGATCCTGAGACAGTGTATTTCGTACAGCACCATCAAAAAGCTATGCCGGAACTTAAGAAAAGCACATAGTACTAAATGTTCATATTTTGCCCTGATATCCCAGATACATTGATATTCAGTGCCTAGATCTTTCTTACACTTTTCCACACTGCACTAGGCTTAGCTCTGAGGGATGTGGTACAAGACCAACATGTGCCAGTGCTCAAGAAGTGTGACACAGTCTTTTTGTGAGGGCCTGAGGTGACAGTAAGCAAATCAGCTGGTACCACTACAGAATATTCTGTAATGGAAATCAAAATGGTTTTCCAGATAATCCTAGACTGCTCTATGAGAGCAAAACACTAAAAGATGGTAAACACAGAGCCAGAAGGGAAGATTATAAAGGTGGTGGTAGGCAGAACAACACAAAATATTTAGGAGGGGATACAGAGAATTATATTTTCCTTGTAACTTCTGCTATTACTGCTATTCAAATAGGAAGAACGCTTTCGGAGAATTCCTCTGAGAGAATACAAGCAAACTGGAAGGAGAAGATAAATGACGATCTGAACAGCCACTTTAAAACTGGAAAAAAAGTGAAAACTACAGCAAAGCACGTACCCTGGTTCACAGTTAACTTTCTAAAGGAGGCAACACCAGGAAGACCAAAGCTGTTCCAAACTGGGGTCAAATAACATTAAGTCAAAACATTGTTCCACAAATTTGAAACAGTGTTATTCCTTATTCTGATTTTTTTTTCAGTTTGAAAACTGTCAGAATACAACTAAAGGCGAATAGTCAAAACGAGCATCAGAATCAATGAGGCCTAGAAAAACTGGGTTTCATATTTGAACTCTCTGGTGCCAACCAAAGCATGAGCTCCAACCTCTTCCTTTTTGGGAGCCCTAGTAACATCTCCCTCCTTATCTGGTTTCCTGTCTTCTTTGTGAGATTTGTAAGAACTTAGGTATTATGAGAAAATGAAGCACATACAACAGCTTCTGTCAAGAGACAGGATTCAACTGCCCCTCTGATCTCCTCCCTCATAGTCCCACCTGCTCCCTCGGCCAAGCATGGGTGCCCACCTTAACCTTCAGTGAGCTCTTCCAGCTGGCAGAAAACAATTCACTTCTTTCTTTGTGGGGTTACTTTTCTTCTAGTTCAGAGAGGTAAAGGGTAAGGCAAGCAATCGGGCCCAGCTCAGGAGTATGCATGAGATTTGGGACGGAAAGGGGGAATTAAAATCTCTCTCATACCAGCAAGCCACTGGCTTGGTTCAACCATTTCATTAAACTACACTTATCATCTATTTACACCACCGTCTCGCTTCAAATTTGGGTAGCAATGGACTCACAAGTGAGTAGTGAGCGGACACAGAGATATCAACAGAGCAATTGTATCATTGCTTCTGTAGGAAATTAGGGCCTATGGGAAGGGGGAAAGTCTGTGTGCGTGCGTGAGCATGTCCATGCATGTACGCCTGTCTATGTAAGGTTAACAATAATTTTGTTGATTGTTCGAAGTCCACTAAAGATAAAACATTTCAGATTCTTTAAAATACTGTTTGCAGTGAATCAGTACTTATGAATAATAATTATTGCCTCCAAAGAAGAGGCAGCAGTGTCAAAACCTGTTTTGAGGTAGCACTCTGGCCCAGATTGTGAGAATGAACAAAGCTGGAGTAAAAAAAAACAAACCTAAAAGTACTTGGGACAAAATAGTGCAAAAAGCAATTGAGTAAGAAATCCACCCAGTAAAGCAAACACCTGACAGTTGTTGTCATGTTGAGTATACGAACATATTTCATTCTTACCTTATATGTCTTTTTTCAAAACAGAAGATATTTTTCATCCTTAGCCTAATAATACTGACTCAATGCTATTTACAGGACAGCAGTTAGTTCTAGGAAGGAGTAAACCTCCCTGCGCTGAAGTTGGGAGGCCAGGTCTGCAGCTGTGACTGGCAGAGCAACCAGCCTTGGCAGCTTTATCCTGCTGGGATACAGATGGATGCTGTATCCATACCAAACACCTACAACAGCAGCCACGTCAACAGCCAGATCTTGATCCTAATGAAGTTGATTGGAGCTGTAGCCTAAGCACCCGTATACCTGAATTTTAGCTGAAACTTCTTGTATTTCCACCCGAACTGACCAAAAAAATAATGCTTTATAAAATATGAACATAAACCTTAAACTTCAAGTGTTAGGATTTTGCTTGTAAATATTATGATTTGTGGACCAAGTTATTTTAGAAGCATTTTCTCTGGGTTCTTTGGTTTCTATCTTGTGTATAAAGTTAAATTCCAAAGAATGTGTGAACAGTTCAGAAACACCTAACAAAACAGACCTACGATAGGTAAACAAAAACATTGCTTCTTTATGCTTATGCTAAAACATGGGTAAAACTCAGAAAGAATAATTCTTATAACCCTGATTGCGGATCTTACACCTCTGAACACTAAAAATGAAGCAAATAGCTAGTATGCTCACTTTTTCTTCGAAAGAGACTCTGCCTTTGATTAATGGCAGTCTGCTTCTAGTACAGTCTTTAGCTAAACCTATCCAATGTAGGATAAACAGTAAGGTGTGTAGCACTTGGACAACTGCAACAATCAAGGAAGAAGAGGTAAACAGACCCTATCCTCAGAACGCAAACAATAAATCATCAGATTTTACCACCTACATTTCATCTATTGAGAACGGTCTTCTTGAAAACAGTCTGTAGTTTATAACTTCTATGTAATCAATGTCTCAAAAATAAACACCTTGCTGATATATCAGCATGTACTCACCTTCCCATCTAAACTGCCTCGATAGCTACTAGTGCTGGTACTGTACAGATACCTGCGCTGAGCCACTGCTAGGTGTCACGCAACGGAGCCTGTGGGATGCCAGCGCTCACCTGGGAAGACAGAAACATTCCTTTGGGCTCAGCCCTCCAGACTCACCCACACACCCTGACACTTTTGAAACAGTTAAAAAGGATGAAACAAAAAGGATGGTTTTCTTAAGGTGATTAAAGATTTGTTCTTCTAAGAGAAGTGAATAAAAATACGTAGATTTGCAATCATGTAAACAAGGATGCTATTCTTTTTAAACTAATGTACGATGAGCCCATTTGCAGAGAACTGGTGTGATACACAGCATTGTGTCCTCCTGTTTCAAGTTAAGCTACCCTAATAAACTGAATATGCATTACAGTCTAACTCTAGACACCAATCTAAGTGTGTTTGATTTGTGATCTTGTGATTTGCAGCAAGATCCAGAAATCCCACTCAGCTGCCAGCTAAACTTGTAGGTGGTTACAGATTCTAGATACCAAGTTTCTGGTGGACCACATACACAAAACCTTTTGAGCCCTGCTGGGACTGCTGCACTAGGAACTCCTCTGCAACTGGCCTGCTGGCTAAGATTCAACAGCCATTTTCAGAACATGCTCAGTACTTTGGGACTCTCATAGAGGACAGTCATAAATAAGTGTAGTGTGTCTCACCAGTGACACAATGCTTAAAAAGGTATCTGGGAGCCAGAAAACTTGTCTTTTTTTTTTTTTTTTTTTTACTTTCCTGCTCTTGATTTTAGAGCAGAGACAAGAATTCAGGTTCCCAAATACTGGAAGAGTGATCTAAGCACCAGGTTATGGCAAGTAGGAAGAAGAGTGGTGGGCCAGAGCACGAGGGGGCAGGGAAAGAAGCGGGGGTCCTAGCACACCTTGGCTGTCACTATTGTCCGAATCCCCTTCCTACAGATCCTGTTCTCCCTTCTTCTCATCAGATCAGACGAGGAACGAGACAGCTCAGTGAAGGGACTTAACACTCCCTACTTCCATTGGTATCACTTAGACACATGCCTCTATTGAAAAGACTTACCAGGTTAAAAGACACTTAATTGTATCATTGTACCATTTCGGTAACAACATTCAACATTGAAATGGTATTACCCATGGCTAACAGGGAAGCTCAATGCATAGCCCAATGCTGTGAGTTCCAAAGCATGGAAGAATACCTTAAAAACGAGGGTTTGGAATGTTTCTCTGTGCATTTAGTGCTACCTACCATCCTGATGCTGCTTTTGCAAGTAGAGCAAAAAATGTGATCCATTTATCAAAAATGTGCCTACCCAAAACATGCACTGAAGCCTTAAGGATTTAAAGCACTTAGGTACAAAAGATTTTATGAGTAAGGGAGCAAATTGCAAATCATACTCTAAACGTATTTCAGTCTCATACCATAATGCTACTTAAAAGTGGCATAAAAGTGTACCTAGTTATTGATACATAAATCAGAATTGAATCATAAGCCTAAGTTAAATCATCCCATGATGTGCATTCTCCTCCTCCTATTTACCACCTAACAATTACTCATCTGTTGGCCTTGGAGGATGCTTTCCCTACCTGTCTTATGATTGTGGCCATTGTAAAAGGACAAAGCAAAGAGAAAAGATCTTACTGATAATGTAAGATCAAGGCAGTCCTCTGCCTTTGCAATCATTCTTAAAGAAAGCCTAATTGATCACTTTCAAGTTCTGACCTAAAAAACCAAACAAATTAAAGTCCACCAGAAAAAAATACTGTTGTTCTTAACTAAGAAAATAACTCTTTACTCTTCAAACTCCCATATCTAATGTAATAAGTTCTGACAACTGAAAAAAAAAATTAGCGTGAAAACCATGTAGAAAAGTATAAAAGTGCACACATGCTGTATGTGGAAAGCAGTTCTAATTTCATAACACTCGTTAATTATAACTACAAGTGTAAATGAATCATTATCTTAACTAATATACTGTAATATAATAAGAATGCCTGTTACCAGTTTTATAGAAGTCTGCTATTTATAATTTAAATGCTTGCGTAACACTGTACTGTTTAGTTCATTAATGCGTGGTAAATGTGCCGATACTGCTTCTTGAACGCACACCCTCCCACTAAACATTTTAGCATCTTCATGTAGGTTGGAAGGAATGTCTGTTAATTCTTCATTATCGATTATAAGAATATTATTAAAAATGTAGGGGTTTGGACATTGTGTACTATGAGATGTTTATTCCTTTGAAAGCCTCATGGTGGTACATTGCCTCATATATAAAACGCAGAGGCTTCAATGGAAAGTATTCTACTTGAGTGTCATTTGCTTCTGAAGACGTGAATTGTTCTTTACATTTTGGTCAAAAGTTAAGATACACGTGTTTGCTAGCAACATTAAATATGTGTTTTACAGCATATGTGGAATAAGCTGCTCAATTTCGTTGCTTTCAGCTTGCAGTGTAAGATACAACGCTCCTCTTAAAGCACAGGTAACCTAGTAAAGTTAAATAAGTGATAGAAATAGCAAAAAAGCTGATATTCTAAGGAGGTAACATGGGCTAAATTTTACAAGATCTGTACATCGAACTGCTGTTTAACAGCCAAAAGTAACACCTCCTCTTACACATGCCTTCCTGTAACAGGACTTTATCACAAAATTGCAATGGTATTATGCTACGTAATTAGAGTGTGGTTTACCCAGAGCCAACCAAAACTATTGTATATATATTCATCCTGAGCAAGGGACAATGATTAATCAATCTAGTAGTTAGACACTCACCGGACAGTCAAGTGTCTGAGGTCCTGCTCCCTGTCTCTGGGTCTCTCTATTTCATATGAAACATGGACTGGATAAAACACAGAAAGCGACCGATGCTTCCCAAGGGAAGCCCACAGCCTTGAAAGCTGGTGTGGGTAGGTGGAAGTAGTCCCACCCTGTGCAGCAGGTGAGCGGAGGGCTGCTCTAACCGCCTGGTGACAGTGTGAGATACTGTCCCTCATGATGTTTTACAAGAATGATTCCTGCATAACGCTTTGAAATAACAACAGCAAACACCCATTCTCAGCAGGCAGCCCTGCAGTCCCAGGAGGAGACAGGACCGAAGGCACGCGCCTCTGCTCAGGCTGCCCAGGAGCTACCTCCTGCTCAGGGTGCGCGTTGCTTTCCAGGCTGTCTCTTGGAAAGCTCTCCTGCTGGGCTGTAGAAGCAAACCTAAAGAACTGTGAGTTCTGGGTTTTGCTTTGGGAGCCAAGCTAATCTGCATCTTTTATTTCCTAGCTGTAGCACTGGGTTCAATAATTTCAATATTGCAGTTATCCTTGGGGCACATTTGATTCCTCCAATTTGTAAAAAACAATGGAACTCAAATTCAATCCAACTGAATTACACATAAATGCCGCTCCAAAATTGAGCCGTGAAATGTATTTCTTAGAGGCAACGTTTGCCTTCTCTTCAGAGTTCCATGGGCCAGTGATTTGACTTCAAATATTACAGAATTTTGACAAGGCCTTCCTTCTCAAAAAAAAAAAAAAAACCCGATGCAATTTTTTTTCCTAGGCTTTTTTGCATTTTCATTAATATTTTCATTTTCTATCGAAGTATCCTTCTATTGCTGAAAACCTCATCACCACACTCATTGGTATGATGTTCAGAATAAGCAAATAACTAGAAAGGGTCACTACCAGTATGCTGCCTGAAACAACATTATTTACTAATGTTACAAATTACACCTAAAACTATTATAACAGACAGAAATTGGGGAAGGAGGTTGAAATCTGTATTGTTTGATTCGTACATTGACTGTACTTTGTATATATTTAGTCAGGTTTCCTTATAACTTGTGAGTTTTCTGAGCAAAAATTTTGAAAAGGCTTGGGAAGTTACTTGAAAATGTAGCAGGCTGAAGAAGTCTGATACCTGAAACCACCTTAATTAGAAAAAAAAAAAAAAAAATTATTTCAAATTGACTACCCATCTTAAAGAAACTGTGAAATAAGAATGTTGTCTCGGTTAACTGAACAATGAGCAAAATGCAAGTAGACAATATAAAGAATGCTAAAAGCAGATGCTTTCTACTCTATCAGTTTTGAGATAGTAGGGTGCTGCTAGTGACCCAAGAGTGGAGTTTTTGAGTAAAATTTATTCTTGATATCCAGTACTGACACTTGAAATATTAAGTACCTTAGAAAACAGTATTCCAACATTACCATCATGTTCCGACCATAAATACATGTATAACAAGTTCTAAAACTATGAAAAAATATTTTTAAAAGAAGCAACAGATGTTGTTGGAAGCACTACCCTTACGGGCAATAAAATCCCTATACTTAACATAGTTTGAAAACCTCCTCTGCTGCTCTGTGGAGGAGGACAGGAAGCCTCAAGTCTCCACTGAAGCCAGCCCGCAACAAGGGCATTTTGCCAATAGGACTTACAGGGCATGTTCTCAATTTGGATCTTTTTTTATTTCATTTTAGTTACATCTGCAGATGCAGTTTAAATTTAAAAAAAAAAAAAAAAAAAAAATCACTCTTCTCAGTTTTCCCACAAGTTGCCTAAAGCTGAAGTCTTCTCAACCTGTCCCCCGTACTTTATCAAACACCAATTTAATCTTGCACTGGTCAGCAAAATACTAACCTAGTCTATTTCCAGCATCAACGCATCAATTTGGTTTCGCTTCAGTTAGGTGTTCCCCACCCCCCAGTCTATTAGAAACATTTTGTTTTCCTCAATGCTTCATTCTCTTTTATTTTAAAATACTGTTCCATCCGAACTTTGCACAGACAACTTAAAATCTCCTCCAAACTACAGTCAACTCTCCTTTATCTTTAGCCACTGGGCTTACCTAAGCTACGAAAATACTTTGCAAAGATAAAAAGTGTGGTTGGCCCAATGCCGCCTTTGATTTAGCGGGAGAGAAAAAGGAAAATGGAGCAACGTATATCGGCAACTATTTATTAGATGTAATCGTTCACGTAAATCCATAATCTGATGACCAGGTACCAGCCAGAAGCAGGGAAAAGGTTCTTCTTTCCCTGTTTAAATGTCTCTGCCCCAAGGGTCGGGCATACACTGTTTTTTATAGGTGGCAGCGACAAACTCTACCCCGCGCTTCAATCCAAAAAGCTCTGGGACTGCGTCAATGCTCTGTGGAAGCCGTCACATGGCTGCTGGCCTGCCGCCGGCTCGCATTCTGCTGCTTCAGAGTTTGTTCCCTTCTATTTACAAAAGGCTGTGTGGACATACCACAGGGGAAAGTAGGGTAGAGGCAGCGGGCGATCTGGGCAGAGGCGGACGCTTCCCCGGCGGCGGCCTTCCCCGGTCCCCTCGGCGCGTGACCCAGCGGGAACCGACACGAATGACCACGGAATCACCCGCCCCACGCTCCCGCCACCACGTTTGCCCAGCAGGAGCCCGACCCCCGCCCTCGCTTTCAGCGGGCGCGCGGCCCCACGGGCTCCTGCGAAGACGCCGCCG
>WAAD01016068.1:177391-197463 GCA_013389945.1 Fregata magnificens
CGCACCTGGCCTGGCGCCGGCGCTGGCTGCGGAGCCGGTAAATCCCCACGCCGTAATGCCCGCGAGTCACCCGCGGGCAGCTACGCGGGCGGCGCGGGCGGCAGCGCCAGGAGAGTCGCACGCAAATGGGTTGTGACACTCGCACGTAGCCCCTGCGCGGCCGCTAGCCCGGCCCGTAAGGCTTCCCTCGGCGCTGCTGGCGCCACCAGAAAGGCCACGGCAGGCTGGCGGCACCCGTGGAAGTGCCGCCTGCCTTTATGTAACGTTACCGTGGGTTGCCAGGTAGGAAAGGCTGGTGTTTGGTGCCGTTTTCGGCTTCAGCCTGTACTTAAAAGAAGTTAATTCGGTCAGTCGGTTGAATTCACATCCAAGCTGAAGGAGTTTATGCTCTGTTCCCTCACCGTTGTTCAACGAGAGGCCGTTTCCGTGCTTCACGTTTGGGGGGCGGATGGCAGCAATGATTTATAAAACAGAGATCACATTCTTTTTTAATTAAGTATCCTTGTAGATTTTATCTTCCCTGAGTTTGACAGGAGCACGTGAGACATTACATTAGTCTGGCAAACTGTATGCGCCCTCTCTACTAGCAGCATGTAGAAAAACAAACTGCATCCCAAAGATTTAAAAAAAATACATAAATGTGGGAGAAAAGTCCAGGTTTGCAACCTATGACCAGTTATGGCAGTTATATTTTTTGGCTATATGTAATGACTTTGAAATTAGCAATGTATCCAACTCGACAGCTTTTCGTGAGATGTTTTACTTTCACGATAAACTCGGCTGGCGCTGCCATTCCTATTGAATAGATGCATTTTGCCTTTTGATAAAAGCACACAGCCAAGTGCTCTAATGATATTGCAATTGTTTCGCTTGTTCCACAGTGAAAGGAGTTAAGTCTAAAGGTGTTACTTTCTAATGAAACAAATAGGTGAGGATGGATCCTGCCACGAAGAGTGATGGATTCCAGCATGAAGGACGCAGCAAAGAGAAGTGGCAAGGCAAGTGTACACCAGGCAAGTGGCAAGTAAATGTGCAGGTAGAAGAGGTGAGGTCTGAGTGCTGCTGGGAGTTTAACAGATACATCTTTTGTTTGTTATCTCTGAAACTACATTTCACTATAAGAAGCCTTTTTTTTTTTTTTTTTTTTTTTAGTAAAAGCAAATATAAAAACATGCAAGTCAATTGAGAAATAACTGTCTGGAAAAAAATCTCAGATAAGTCTTCTGCCCCATAAATAACTCAGCACTTTCTTAGATACTTCCTATTTCCTTGGAACTGAACAATAGAAAGAGTGGCTCTTAAAATAAAAAATCCTCACCGTTTCAGATTTTTGGTGCTTCCTTTAGAAGCAGTTCTCTAAAATTTTGTTCTTCCACTTACGTCGCTCTTCTAAATTCGGAATTTAGGGCTTTTGGCATGTTTAGCATCACATTCCATGAATAATCCTAACAGATAATTGTTTGTTGATTTTCACTTTGACTGCTCTTTTTATTATCGTTATTAATAGACAGCTGCTTAAAGGAGCCCTTAAAAGCCGGAACTACCAGCATTATAACTCCTCTGATGAACCACTTGAATGAAGGATACATTTTACTAACAAGACAAGTGTTCTGCAGTTAGCGTTCCCTCTTTAGAGATAAAGAGCACTTCCCAATAACTTTTCTGAGTCTGTTAGCTCTATGAAGACTGAAGTTTATAGTATGATTTGCCATCTCCCTTTGTTGTAAGGCTAATTGAAGGTTTACTTAAAGGGTACCATGTTTTAACACCTGGCCCAGCTGCTCAGTAGTGCTAGATCTCAGTTGGATTTTACTTGAATGCTCTACTTAGTAGGATTAAGGAAAGGCAACCATAAGGCAAGAGCAAGCCAGTGGAATCCCAAACTCCATTTCAGAGCCCTTGAGAAAATACTTGCCAGTTTGAACTCCACCTCATTTCTGCTCTATAGTGCTGGCCTGAGGCATTGTAGCTACTAGGGACCCAAGCCCAGGAGGAGACCTGAAGGGCCTCAGCTAAGCATAAAGAAGCATGAGCATATTGTTGCAATAACAGCATTCATTGAAAAGGGAGCGAGCCAAGTTGTCTCCAGGCAATGCAGTAGCAAGCTTAGATTGGCTTCCCAGCCAGACAAGTCCCATTTTTTTCACCATTTGAACTTGTGCTACACAAGTCATTTATTCAAATGTTCATTTTTTTCCCCTTCATGCCTTTGGCTCAAAAGCCACTCTGTGACACTGCGGCAATCTCTGGAAAATTCCAGGTCACCGGGGAGGGGAGTTGTGGTGCTCCAGCAAGAGAACTCTGTAGGAAAAAATCACCATTGCTCTTCAGGACAGTGGGCCATTTCTCACTTGACCAAACTGCAACTAGACTTCAGCCATCGCCACCAACAAAAAATGTGTTCAGAGCCCCTGGAAAGCTGAAAGCACTGTTTGCAGTTGTACGGAGTTTTATAAGGGTGGACTATGGAGGCTCCTTAGATGTCTACTGTGAGAAACTGTAAGGTGCCAGACCCTCCCCCTGGAGAATGCCCTCTCTGTATTAGTTCAAAGGATCTAGTCAGCTAGGGATTCCCCTGGACAGCGGTGAGGAACCACGGTGGCTGGCTGGAAGGCGGCAGAGCTGGCAGTGCTCGTTGCTGCGGCAGGCCCTGAGTTGGGAGTCAGAGCAGCTCAGTACGCTGGAAGTTGGTACCATGACATGGAGCAGAAGAATGATCCTAAATTTAGAGGCCTTTTTGCTTCCTGTGCTGCGTACATTTGCAATAAGCAAGAATCCAACCCGAAACCTTCAGCAAGGCTTCTTTCTTGTAGATCCTTGCAATAGCCTACAGCACTCAGTAGGCAGAGATGCGGCATGAGATGTCAAAAACACTTTTGGCACCAACTAATTTTGGCAGTTTGATTCTGTAAAAAGTATTGCTATGGTACCAGTACATCGTCTATCACTTTTCTCCACCACACATCTTGAAACTAGGCCATTTTGCAGCCAGAGGCAAGAGTCACAGAGTCCAGAAAGAAAGCAGATGAGAAACAGCCTTAGCGGTGAGTACACTCCTGTGTGCAGAGCCAGTTCCTTGCAACTTATATGTGTTTTACATTAAGATCCTAATAGGAAAACAAGCTCCTTGCCCAAAAAGACAAGCCCCCGCTAGTAACCAGGCTTCCTTCTGCCTGCTCTTGGGATAACTTCTAGTGATTCCCGTGTTGTCGGCCACACCGTGTGTGCAGCAGGCAGAGATGGGTGCCCCCTCTTGCAAGGCAGCGCAGAGCCCAGCGGCTGTCTTCTAGAATACAGGCACAATTTCTTTACCTAAGTGCGGTTTGAAAGCTGCCACTGGAAGGGTGCTTTGCGCTGGGGACTGCTGAGTGGATGGAGTCTAATATTTACTGCGGGTTTGTATGCGCTCGCTGGGATTCAAATGGGCTGGATCAAATGGGCTGGATTGCCCTCCAGAGGGAAGTCAGGTAGGCTGGCCCCCTGCCCTGCAGCAAGTGTCCAGCTGAACTTCTTACACTAACTGTGTGTGCGATGTCAGGAGTCAGGCACTGACTCACCGAAATTGGGCAGGTACTTAAATTAAGCAGCTTGGAATTCACCTTAAATTATTTAGGTGTGTGTTTGATATAAATAAACTTCAAAGAGACTGAATAGGTTTGCCAAAAAAAGAAAGCACACAGGTTTTGAAATCTTCCGCCTTGGATTGAAACTAAAAGCCAAAGTGATTTTTAGGACTTTCAGAGAATCTGAAAGGTACCATTAAAAAAAAATCAGTCCAAATAACTCATCTGATCTGCAGTAAAACGTGGTCTGCCATTCAAAGTTTATAAAAAGTAAAATATTTAATGGCAAATAAGGCAACATGATAACCAACTTCGCATACCTTAATGCTTTATGCTGCCAGTCAGACTGAAAGGACATGTATAGACATATTGCACAGTAATATTTAGAACCTCTGTTGGCCCACAGGCAACAATACTGAACAAGTAACATGCTGCAGGCAATATCCATACATTGCTATAACCCAGGCAGAAAAGAACAGCGGCAGACACCTGAACTTCATTTATATTTTTAAACTTCCTATGGCTGCAAGCAGTGTTGGAGCGTTCTGCCAGTAACATATTACACTGGTTGGGAAACACTGGTTTAGGGTGCTAGTTAATATAATTGCAGAGTTTTTTTCGCCGAAACAAAATTGTTACATGATACTCTGCTTAAATTTATAACAACACTGCATCTTGTTCTTAGGTACAATGATAGCTGCTCTTGGAAACTCCTCAAAACTGCTATTTAGCTAGACTTCACGAAGATGGGCAAGAATTAATTGTAACTGTATTGCTTGCTGAATCAAGAATATCAAAATAGAGAATCCACATGGCATCTCTGGATCTGAAAAACAAGCCGGTTCGTCTCCAAGTCCATGTGGGTTGGAAATCTTAAACTTATGAGTTTAGCTCACAGAAAAAAAGTTTCAATTAAATGAACATTCAGTATAAAAAACCCCTTTTCTAGCCTGAAGTAGCACCAGAGCATACTGGCAAGACAGCAGATACGTAACAGTTGAGCACCAGAGGAAGGAGAATTTGACATAAAGGCTTAAAATAAAAATCAGATCAAAGCTGCAGTGGAAGATGGAGTAGAACAGAAATGTAAAGGAGCTTCAAGAACAGAGTAACTAACCCAGTGAGCAACCTAAAATCTCCTTCTGTGCTGCAGCAGTTTACTTATACATCAGTTGCATCCGTAACTGTTTAAAAACTGACAAATCTGAGCAATTTCACTCTTGGAAACATAAGCCTCTTTTAATCTGTTGGCAATGAAATCGCAGTTCTCTTCACTCTATGTTAGTTCAGCCAAGAACCGCGCCATTGTATGCTATCGCGCAGCTTTGCATTTAAAAAGAAGTAATGCTCACTTAACGCACAGTCATTGTATTATCTACACCATAACTAACTCTGAATGATCAAACATTTATCCCATAAAGGTCTGCTTGTCAAAATTCTGTGTTACGTCCAAAAGAGGTAAATATAACCTGAAAAGTCCTTTCTCTCAAAGATGTCCACATCTCCCAATCAAGTGCAAACAGCACACTCCTCTTCGTGCGCTTAACACTCAGTTCCATATCCTGCCCATTGGTCCTGTTGCATAGTCTCATACCTCATTAAGATATGTAAGTTCAAATATTTGCAATGATATTAAAAAAAAAAATTTTTGTTAGCAATGTAGAAAACTAGGTTTCTTTGAGAACTCAGCTGGCTGATTTGCTATATCTTTTTTTCTATGTAAACACTTCTCTTTTTTTAAATAGAAGTAGCAGTATTCAGATTTTAGAAGTCCTTATGGAAGGAATACTCTTTGTTTCAGAACCTGAAACTGAAACAGTCTTTCTAGGTTTTTTTGAGTCTCAGCTCCTTCTATCATGGCCATCATGTTATACAATCCCTTTCACAAAAAAGTCACTGTCTTAGAAGCAGCTAGTGATTTTCCCTTTTCGGTCTTTACCCTCACTACTGTTGGGAAGCTACTCTTGAACCTTGTTCTTTGGGTGGATGGGAACCTTCCCATCTGAATTTGCATTAACATGGATCTCTGGTTCATGGCCACTAGATGCTTCAACCCATCTAGTATAACCCAGTCATACCGTATGGTAATGACTTTGAGAACAATCTCGTATTTAAAAAGTGAATGCATTTTATCCAACAGAAAAGAAATTTGCCTTTGAAATCGGAAAATTTAATCTGGACTGATTTTTTAACAAAAAATATAGATGTGGAGACCTGGGTTTACAAGAAAGACAGAAAAACCCCACCTGTGCTTAGTGGTTATTACTACAACAGAATGTGATTGAAAGCAATTACTTTTCATAAAAGTTTATATAAGAAATAATTCCAGTCCTTAGTAATGTGACCATTTTTAACAGCAGCAGTCGTCTTTAAGAAATACCTGATGTTTAAACCCTGTTTATTTTCCTGCAACGATATCTTATCTTAGCATATGTACATCTAAAAGCCATCTATAGCTTGTGGGCATACAGCATCTGAGCAGAGGTAAGGATATTCATAGTTTTTGTACGTTGATGTAAAATGTTAACATATTAACTTCCATAGGCTGACAAAAGCAACAAAATTGTTTGATTAAAAATAAGTCTTACTAATACAGACATTTTTTCTGTAATGTTCTCCTGCTGAACGCATTTTTTTTATGTTGGTGCTGAAAATAATGATGCAAGCAACTAAGTGTAATTGTAGAAAATTATTGCTAGTGATTTGCATATGAAATACACACCTTTTACTGCCTCTAGTTAGCATTGTTCAAGTAGCTTATAAATAGTACAGCTGAAATGCTGCAAACAGAAAACAGTTTTCGATGGGCGCATGCTATGAATGAAGAAATGTTCAGACACAATGTGCAAGTTGGAGAGCTTTCACCAAAGCTAGCCAAGAGGGAAAAACGCTTCATTTCCTAATCATGCTCTGTTTTGGAGAAGCCGGTCACATATAGAAAGCATCATGCTCATCTGCAGAGAGTAAAGCTTTTTAAAATGAGTGTTTATGTTTTTCTGGAGGAAAAAAAAAAAAGTAATCTAATCTACCAGTACTTGTTTTAGATTTTTCTAATTACTTCTACATAACATTTCATTTTTATCTGACATTTAATAACTGCTAAAATTTGAACCTGGCAGCTGATGCAAGTCATTTGCTGTAAATGCCCAAGGCATTAAAAAAGTCTAGTTTTAAGATACTGTTTTTGGTGCAAGTAAAATACTCACTTTTCTGTACAATTTTAAAACTAAAAGTGTTGACCATTGTTCTAATGATAAAGCAGAGTATTTTTAGTCTTCGGTATTTGGGGGAAGGGGTGAAGGGAGGAAGACAAAGAATAGGGTAAAGAAGAAAATTTTAAAGCGAGATTTTTTATAACATTGCTGCAAAATTGCAATTCTCCTATACAATCATATCAAAATGTACCTCGATTTTATAAATACATTTCTTAAAAAACAGACAAATCTGAGAACTACTGACACCTGTCTGTCACTATTAGCCAAGAGCAACATTCTTGTATGATATGATCCCTCTTTTCTACTGCAGATAGACTTGCAATTCCATCCTGTAAAGTCGGTACAATACTGCTTTCCAGTTTAGTGAGTAAGTTGTCTTGTCGCTGTTTCTATTTTGGAGAAGGCTCCCTTTCCTCAAGAGATGTACCCTGACAAAAGCATTTTGGAAATAGGAAGGAATTAAAGTAAACTTCAAGCATTGCAGAGAACGAATCTCCTACACATGGGGGAGCCAGAGCATTCCTCTGGCTGATGTCGGTGGCTGTGAATTTGGCAGCAACGCCGGGCACTGCAGGCAGAGTCAAGCACACATACAAATGCCTGAAGATGTGGACAAAGGTGCTTGCATGAAGCTTTGGTGTATCGATTGCCAATTTGTTTGTCACCCTCTTCTCCCCTTCACAACTTACAGCAAGCGTTGTGCTTTATCTTTTTGGTGATTTTAAAGGCGTTTGCCAACTTGCTATCAGAATTTTAGCTTAATGGCTACTTTCTCTTAGCTTTAGGAAAAACAGGCTTACCCTAAAAGAGAAACATATGAATGCTAACTATGTAAATAATGCTTTTTAGGGCCTGGTTTCTGAAAGGAAAAAAAAAGATAATTTAATGCAAAGACTGTCAGAAGGATGACTTCCAGAACTGGAAATATTCTTTCCTTTGAACTGCTTTGAGAGACTGAAAAGCTTTAGCTCTTTATTTTTCACAAGACACTGTGCAGGTAAAAGTACTTTGAAGACTACAAAGAATTAAAAAAGAGTTCGATGCCTCACTTTTCTGTGAGATTGAAGTAGTTGATGAGAGTAGTGACAGCTAGTGGTTCTGACCCAGAAGCCACTTCCTCGATAATCTGCAGCGTGACACAGTTGCTTGAGTTAGCCTTTTACATCTATGAAAATTCAAACACTATCTGCTCAGAAGCAGCAGCAACGGGGAGATTTCACCAGCAGGTTTACCCCTGAGGAGGCTGGTCTGGCATCTTTAACACTGCTTGGGGCAAGAAGCATTCCCCAGCCACTCCAGAGAATGCTTCCTTAATGTTTCCATTAAACTAAAAAAAGCTTTTCAATCTTTTAGCAACTTCTATCAAGTTGGACGCTAGGTCAAATATGGGCCATGCATGCACTCTTTATTGCAAATATGGCAAGACACATGCTGGGTTACATTAGGAGAAGCACAGCCAGCTGAACAGGTGTGCCAGGCCATCAAATCCATGCAGTCCAATAAACCTGGTTGTCCCTGCCTGGCCAGATGCATTGACCCTCTATTCCTGGTCAGAGTATTCATTACCTGATTCTTCTAACTGTAAACCAGAAGACCCTTATTCGGGTCAGAAGTAGGATCAGCCCTTCTACTCTGTCTGGGGAATTGCTCAACAGCAACTGGAGCAGTAGTTTTCCTGTATGGACCCTTTTTGGCCACTCTTTTTCCTTGCAATTCACAGGTTCATAGGTTCGAGGTGGGCTCACCATCCCACTTCCTCATGCCTTCCTCGTGGTTGTGCAGTCAGAACCACAGAGTAGCATGCAAATGTGCCCGTGGCACCCTTCCCCCTGAGCAGAGAACAGCTCACTTGATAGCTGAGACGATGGCTGGTATGGGCGAGGAGGAAGACACACTGTCTTTGAATAGCTGGAACTGTTGGGACAGTCTCTCCCCAGCTGAGACGCAGGCCTGTAGGGTCAGGGTGGAAGAGAGATTCTCTTTGAATTGCTGGAGCTGGCCAGCCAATCTACCCACAGTTGAGGCCTCGATGTCTGGCCAACTCATTAGCACCAGGGTGCTGGCATACAACGACGGAACGCTCCATACAAACTTCTGCCACATGGACTGCATGCGCTGGACTTCATCTGGGTCTTTAGATGTCTGGTTGTTGTCCAGGTTGCTGTAGATCACCTCTACCACTGCAAATTCCCCCAGATACTGGATACCACTGTCAGTGGTTGTCCACTTGCCTCGATAGTTTACAAGATCTTCCTTGAGGGGATACCTTTCCTTCGTGCTTGACAGGAACTGCCTTCAGAAGCTGCTGATTGTTGCCCCTTTTCCAATCCCGTTGTTGAGGCCCCCGTCCCTCACGAGGGATCCTAGCTGCTGGGCTTCTTTGCCCTCTAATTCCTGACCGTTGGCCCCAGTAGCCCAGCATCAGAGCAAACAGCTGATAATTAGCTCACCAGGTTGACAGCTATAATCTTTGTGCATATCTGGCAGCTTATTCAAGGATAGGGAGCGTCTGGTTTCGACTCGTTCATGATTTCTGTCTCTTTCCTCTCCTGTTCTTGTGACAGCTCTGCTGCACAACTGGCTGCCTCTCCGATTCCTCCTCTTGCTCCCTCTTAGGAGAAGCTTCTTCCTCCCTGACTGAATGAGTTGACTTTCGCTTCCACTGTTTCTTCTTGAGTACAGGGGCGACTGATGTAGTTGAGAGTTGTGTCTCTGGCTTAGCCATAGTGCCCATTTGTATGCCTTCAGATCCAGAGACTACCTATCCCCCCTGAGGGTGGTGAACAGTGCTTGGCAGGCATAGGCCAGGCCCAGCACGGTGCAAGTTGTGTCCCGTTAGCATAGCCAGAGCATCCTTTTCTCAACTGTTCTGTCACTTTATCAGGATCCCACACTTATTCGGGGGTCAAGTCCCACACCATCGGAGGTGAAAATTGTTCTAGATACCTGCCCATATTCTTCCACACGCCTTGCCACCCATGACCACACTGCCTCAGGGCACATCCCTGTGCGATATTCCTAAATAGTCAGTTAACCTTAGGAAAAGCTAGAAACAGATTCTTGAGACACACCAATACGAGCATTCTGATTACCCAGGGATGTTCAAAATACTGAAGAGTCAATGTAACAAGGTGGAAAGCACCTACCCTGCAGGAGATGAAGGGGAAGGTGCCATTCTTTGTTTCGTCCACAAATTGGCTCTCAGAGGAAAAGAGGGAAAAGGTGCAATTGTTAGTTGTCTCCACGAGATGGTTCCCGAAGTACTGGGACGGCAGCAATGCAGGGCCCAAATACCAGATTAGGCTCAGGGCCAGTGCTTTCATCATAGTTCTCCCAGGCAAAACACAACTGAGTGCTACACAGCACAGCAAACTGCAAAAGCCAAACCCAGCCTTTAACAAGCAAGAGAGGGAGCATGACATGGAGGGGATAAGGGAACTAAATAAACCTGCATCAAGAACAAATAAGTCAGCATCGCGACCAGCAATAGTGAAACAGGTATAGTAAGTTCCCTCTAGCACGCTCTAGTCAAATGTCTCATTATCTTGAACCCTACATGTCCCACACTGGGTGCCAAAAAAGACTGTAGTGGACACACCCTGAATGGCAGCTAAGCACCTCACAGCTGCTCACTTGCTTGCCCCCCACAGCAGGATGGGGGAGAGAATCAGAAGGGCAACTGTGAGAAAACTTGTGGATTGAGGTAAAGACAGTTTAACAGGTAAAAGGAAAAAAACCAGAAAACAAAACAAAAAAAGAAAAACAAATGATGCAAAAGCAATCACCACCAGCCGACTGATGCCCAGACAGTCCCTCAGCAACGGACCCCCTGGAGCACCCCCACATCCCATCCTCAGTTTTTATTGCTGAGCATGACGTTACATGGTGTGGAATATCTCTGTGGTCAGTTCAGGTCAGCTGTCCCAGTCGTGCCCCCTCTCAGCACCTTGCCCATCCCCAACCCACTCGCTGGGCATCAGTAAGGAGCAGAGAAAGCCTTGGCACTATGCAAGTGCTGTTGAGCAATAGCTAAAGCATCGGTGTGTTAGCAACTGTTTCAGTCACAAATCCAAAACACAGCACCATATGGGATGCTATGAAGAAGATTAACTCCATCACAGCAAGACCCAGTACATCAGGGTAAATTTTTGTTCTCCTCCCTACCGTACCCAGTGAGGCTGCTCCTGAACTGGCCTGTTTTGGGATGATATGAAAGTCATGGAGGTCACTGGAGGACAACCCTGTTAGTCAGGGGCTAGCACACATGGCCACCAGGAGAGGCTGATAGAGCTGGGGCTGCTCCAGCCAGTAAGAGGAGGCTAACAGGCAATCGAATTGCAGCACACAGCTGCAGGATAGGGAATTAGCAAGACAGCAGAGCCAAACAATTCTTGGCAGCAGCAGGTGATAAATAATGGGCAATGGCCACCAGCTATGGGAAGGGAGGTTCATGCTGGACATCAGGAAAACTTCACAAGGAAGGTGGAGCAGCACTGGGACAGGTTGCATGGGGAACCTGTGGAAGCTCCATCCCTGGTGGTTTCCAAGACCAGACTTCATGTTGGCAACAGTCCACTTCAAATGGGAGATTTGACTAGATGACTTCCGGCAGTCCGTTTCAGCCAACATTTCTATTCTAAGCACCACGTTTTTCCAAACAACCTTCCTATATGGTGTTATCACAATTGCAGAGCTGGAAATACTTGGCTGGCAGTTAAATGACTTTCCAATCGCAGACCTACAAAACAGCCATTCTAGCCACTGCAGCTGTGCTCTTTGTAAAGCAATTGGGACCTTGTCCTGTATTTTGTGCACCTGTGCAATAGTCCAGCAATACAATACCTGGGATAAGTTCAGAGGAGCAGCTGATTGGTATGTCTGGTTGAGTAGCTGGATGACTGAAGTAAATGGTGTGAATGGCTTCCTCCAGTCACCCCCCAGACCACAGGCCTCCCTCTCCCCAACCTCCTTATAGAGGTGGGTGGGGAAAAGAAATCAAGGAGATAAAAATAAAACCGGAACAGCCTAAAGGTTCCACCACTGCTCAGACATTGTATAAGTTGTGGGGGATATATTAATACACAGCAGTGATTAATTCACCAAGAGTTTGACATAGGGGTATAATACTTTGCTTGTAGTTTACCTGGAGGAAACAAGACAACAAAAAATTCTCAGTAATTACAGGTAAATACCTTAAATATAAGATTACTTGATAATATTGTAAGGGACAATTCCCTTTTTTTTTTTAAATTAAGGTTAAAGAATAGTTTAAGAGCAATCAGAACTTTCTGGTGATAAAATACAAAAAAGGTCATTAATTTTTGCTGATTTGCCTTTATTAGTAAAAAGTACAAATAAAAAATTGTACTTTCATGAAAAAGTAGACCAGGCTTACACAGTTTTGCAATATGTTTGATATTTCTTTCACACAGCTGAGGTGACTGAGGTGAGATGGCTCAGAATATCTCCAGCAGACCCAAGCTTCTTGCAGCCCTAAATCATTATGAACCCCTTAGCATAGATGTAAGACAAAGAGAAGATGACGTATGGCTCCTAACCAGAGCCAAAAAAAAAGCTGAAATATGACTCTGGTTGAATTGAGGTATTTCTTTCAAGCACATGTTTTAGGTTAGCAGAACTTCAGGGAACTTCACAGGTGAAAATGTACGGTGGTTAGCTAAGGCAGATGCCTGTGACTGCCACTGCCTGGGCCACACTTCTCAGTCCTCCTCTTCTGTCTCCAGCCTTCCTGCTGCAGCAACAGCGTTAACTCAGGCAGAAGTGCCAGAGTCTTGGGAGGAGAGAAAAAACCAGGGCAGGCATGAGAAAGAAACTGCAAGCAAGAAGCGGTCTGGTGTTCAAGCCATTCTCCAGAACAAAGCGAGTCCCAAGTTCTGGATGCTGCTCCCATACAAAGATTGTGTCTCAAGAGTGCTTACTATACATATAATATCTTGGTATAATACAGGCATATATTACACAGAATATTATGTACATTACGCAGGATGTATTTTCAGTATATCTTTAGAGGATAAAGTTTTTATTTATATTTTGCATTCAGTGGAATGCAACACGGTGGTCTACAACAAACAAGCTGTGTGACAAGGGAAAGGAGTGCAGGGGGAGAAGGAGGGAAGAGAGAATTTAACAGAAATAACTCCACTTAGTGTTTGAGTGAGCAATGTAATGAAATCTGTTTGCTGTGCTAGCTGTCTCCAGATTGGGCTGTAATTACACCACAGAAGGAAGAACGGTAGCTGAGTCTCAATCTAGATCATTTATGTAAACTCAGCCTTCTTGTCAACGGTGTTCTCAGATTGCATGCATGCAAACCACAAAAATCATCTCCTATGAACAAAACAGAGACAGTCTCAAATTGCAGGCTTCTGATACACCTTATATGCTGTCTGTAATTGGACTTTAAAATTCAACACACTGAGGTTCAAAACTTCTCCAGTATTTTCTGCATTTTATTCAGCGCGGTGAAAGACTGTACTCACAGAAGAGCATTCCTTCTTCCTTTCTGCCAAAGGCCAATGTCTAGCCTTACAAATTAACATTTCTTTGGCTTAAATGAACACAAGTGTCACAAACCTAGGAAATTCTTTTGTGTAAGACCGTGTTGAAACAAACTTCTTGATCTGAGGGAGGGATATTCCCTCCCCAGGGAGAGTTGGAAAAACCTCATTCTTTGACCCAGAGCAACATATTTTATACGCACAGTATAAAACCCAGGCAGTCACTTCCCTTAACAGAGCCAAATTAATATTTGATTAAATGTTTTAAAGCTCCTACTTACCATGCTTGACACATTTTCTCAGCAAGTTTCTCAAATATGGAAAGCATTAGGCACAGGGTAATTTTACATTTGAATACATAAAAAACAGTGTGAGGAGACAAGACTGCGTGCAGACAGAGAGAGGATTTCCCCCATTAATCTCCCAAACTGCCCTTCCCCTTGATAAGCGGGTACGTTAATTCCTGGCTTCAGCAGCTCACTCTCTCTGGGCAGGTTTGAGCGGGTTTCTTGTGACACCTGGATCTTCACACCCCTCCATTCCTCCCTCCATCCCTCCCTCGGGCAGGAAAACCACCGGCCTCCACCCTGGCGCCGTCCCCGCCGGTGCCCAATCAATACTGACTTATTTCCTGTCCATTTGCTGAGGTCACGGAAACAGGACTCATTAATTATTTCTACTGGTGCAGCCTCAAGTGTGCTTCTGGCACGACAAGTGAAAACCGGCTGTGACCTTTTTTTCTTCCCCTTCCCGAATTTTGCTGGTGGTGGCGTTGTCGTCGTCCGGTGTGCGTTCCTCTGTTGGGACGGGATGGGGGGATGAGGTGACCAGCGGTATGGGGCGTTGTTGGCATCCCCACTGGGTTGCTCCCGCTCTCTGAGGGAGAGCAGCTCCTCCGGGGGCGGCGGGTCAGGGAAACCTGGTCACGGCACAGACGATGTTGGCCAAGGCGGCTCTGGCCTCGGAGGGAGGGAACCGCTCCAGGGCCGCCAGCGCTCTGTTTCCGTGGCAGCGGCAGAGGTCGATGGCAGAAGTCACACCTTTGCCAGCCTTGATTGCTTCCTGCAGCTGTCAGAAAACACAGGCAAACGGGGTGGGTTTTGGCAGTGCTAGCGTGCCCAAGTATCTCTGAGAGCACAGGGCTCCCACCGCCCCTTCCCAAGGTAAAGGCAAGAACCAAATCTGTCAGACAAAGCTCTTAAATACTCTCAGCTGCTCCGTTTTGGCTCCCCACTACAGCAAAACTGCGGGTAATTTAAACTACATCATTCATTACTTCATCACCTGAAAGATGCTGGCTCTCCAAAGGGCATACTTAATTTTTTTTAAAAAAATTAAATATCTGGGCATTTCATACCTAAGCAACTGCCTGAGAGCTTTTGTGCAGAACTGGCAGACCAGCCACTCACTCACACTCTTGTTTTCTGCAGTCAAAAACTGGATTTTACAAACACCCATTCCATCCCCTGTTTTTGGAAACAGGCACAGGATGACACACGTTGAATTCTTGTCTTTTGTAATACAGGTTTCTATTTATACACCATATGATTACATTTGTTACAGTGGACAAAAGCAGGTTTTGTCAGTAAAATGGGATCTGTTAAACTTTATCATACTTAGCTATATCCATGCAAACTCTGCCTCAGTAAGGCTAGGGAATTTGACAATGGTTCAGAGATACATCATATGAGAAAGAAAATATTTTCATGGAATAACAGACATTTCATGGCAAGCTGCTGGCAAGATTTGGCACCTAAAAAACTTGGGTAAATGACAGGTTAATTTGCTATGAAATAATATGAACAAATATGTCAAACAAAACATGTTTTTCCCAGTACCTCAATTTAGCTGAAGCTCTAAACAGTAATCACATTTATGAAGGGCTTTTTTTTTAAATAATTATTTTTTCCTGAACAGCATCACGAGATTGTCATGAAACACTGTTATATTTTTCCACCCTAAAATACAGGTGTCTCCAGACCAACTCCAGCCTGATGCCTCACACCAGAGCCTGGGAACCAAGGCCAGGTCGATCTTTGGGATTTGATTATTCCAAAAGCATGACAGCATTTCATGTTCTTAAATGTGTCCCACCTGGCTTTCATAGGTGGGTTACATCACTGTACCAGCATTTAAAAAAGGGCTTTTCTTGAACACAGATACTTAAGAGTATCTAATTATACAGGGTTTTATAAATTATGTTTTCCTCCAATACACAGCCAAATGCCCCAATTCATTTACAAATACATCAGTATAACCTTATCTATCTCGTTTAAATCATATAAAAAAAAAAATCTAAGCTATAACCAAATTGTAAAAGTCACCCATTTTATATAGATACTTGCATTCATACAAAATGAATGACATCTCTTATCTGAATACAAACCGAAGTGGATTCATTATCTGTATTTAAAGATGAAATTAGCTGAAAGCGTATTACAGTGCTTGAGTGTTTGAGTCCCAGTTCATAAAAATTTTACTCTCCACTTCAGTTAGAACCTTGCTGCACTGTGCGCTGGAAAAGGAACTTGCCCTGAGGCATAAATGCATTGCATAGCTAATTCAACACATCTTCTGATGAATGGGAATCAGCCATATAACCACAGCTCTACAGCAAAGGTGGGATAGGTGAGATGAGGTATGCGAGCAGCATGAAAAGGTGTTTCTTCCCCTTTCCTTGACGCACAACTTTGTGAGATGGTAGAACCCACACATCTTGAAGCAAACCCTGTTGATTTGCTAAAGCTCATTAAAAAGGTTTAGCATACCTTGTAATACTCATGTAAGTATATATTGAGATGTAAACAGGAAAGAAAATAGCTCCTAAAAAGTCTTCAAACTGGTCAAAGATCAGAGGAGCTTAGCTTAAGCATACATGATTGCCTATATGTACTACGACTTACTCATAACACCAAAATCTGGAAAGGGGGAGAATTCTAATGCAAGACAATCCATTACATGCTTGTCTTGTATAAGCCCTTAGACACACGTAGTGCCTTGAAGCCAAAACAATTGCAAAGCTTGTGTCAAACTATACACAGAGGAATCACTATATAAAAATCAGACTAATCCACTACTGAATGTTTCCACGCCAAATTCAAGGAACCTGAAAATGAAAGATACCTGCTCATGTGGCAAGCTCCTTCCTCAGCTTTTCAGTTAGAGATCATCCTATGTAATGAACAATTTATAGTCCTTAAAAACTTACCTGTTTTATATTCCATTTGCAGCATCAGCTGGTCAACTCAAATAAGCATACACTGAGGCAAATCAGTCTGGATTAACCAGACTGCACGCTACCTCTATCTCAGCTGGGGTTGTAAAAGGAAAAAAAAAAAAAAAAAAGAAAAAAGAAAAAAAGAAAAAAGAAGAGTACAATTTGGGCTTTTTGTAGTGGGATAGTTGTTAAAGAAATACAGGATTTAACTCCATAGGAAACCAGGCTTCACTAGCCCTGCTGTATGTAAAAAACCCCTAATTTAAGACTTTAGCTGTACTGTTAGTTGTATTATAGTTTCACACTCTCTCTCCATTTTTGAGCTTCAATGATTTCATGTAATGAACTTCACAAACTAAGTGCATAGGAAAAAAAAAATCAATGTATCCAGTTTAGATGTATTATTTTTTAAGTTCATTTGGATAGGAGCAACTAATTTTTGAGGGAAAATAAACAGAAAAGCAAAATGAACTGCTGTTATTTGTTACTTTATAGACTTTAATTCAGCTCCCTCATTAATTTCTTCTCAATAAAGGAATCTGCTCTTTTAGTCTCTACTTATATGGCATCGTTTTGTGCATCAAACATATTTCCACTTGTAGGAACAAATTCATCCATCATTAAAACACAACCTTCTTCAGAGTGGCATTCAATAATTAAAACTGAATACAAGTCAAAATACAGATTGCTTCAACACGCTTTTCTCCAGTTGAACTGCTAGATACGCTGGAATACTGCATTTTAACTTTTAAGCTTTTGTTCAGACCATTGGCACTAAAGCCCTACTTCATTCTAAAGGTGCCAAGAATTGGAAAAAATCACCGACTGGGTTTTGGTTATTTAAATTCAGCTTGAAGAATAGTCTTGCAATAGCGCAACCAAATTAAGACTCAGATGAGAAGTGTTGCACCCCCCCCAACATACCAGCACTGTTTTCCTTCAGCACCTTCTGTTTTCCTCAATATATTCAGATATCGACCAGGCTTGACAGTTTTGCCTGGTACACATGAAGCTCAGAACCCCAAAGGTTTATGTCTGAAGGTTGTTCTATGAATTTAAGAAAGTCTGGGAAAAAAGATGCCTGGCTGAGCATTGAGAACAGAGCACATCAAGAGTCTTGCTCCATTCAGCCTGCTCTACCTGCGCTAAGCCCAGCCTCATCCATTAGACCTGCAATGAATTTATTTTAATTTCTTCTCATTCCCTAGTCTTTGGCTAGAAGGAGGGATGGCTCTGATCAAGAGTTACAGAAATAGCAAAAGAAAATAGATATAGAAAGGAGGGAAGTGCTGAAGGTTTCTCATTCTGAATGCTCTGAATACACACAGAATGACAAACTCCTGAGACTGGCCTCTATTTCTCCAGCTTACTCCTTCCCTTCTCGTCATTTCTTTCTCTTCAGTCATCTTATACCAGCAAACCAAGAGGAGGAGAAAGGGACGCTTTCTGAGCCCTTCCAACTTTAGGGCTGCTTTCCACTATCTCCCTCTGCACCCACATGCTCTAGGCATGTCCTGCAAATAAACAGTAACAAGCCATTGATTGTTCCTTTAAGATTGCCCCTTGGAAAAGAGATTGTCCAGTGGAAAGGAGAGTTTTATATCAGCACCTTGGTTCCAAGCTTCCATTTCCTGTCCTTCAGGAGACAACCATAAGCACCAAACAGTTGGAGCTGGGGCATCTTCCACTCAACCCTCTGAGGTTTGCTGGGCCAAGAACAGAACCAAAACCCAGAACTTTCCACTTTCTATGAAAAGGGGGATCTGGGTTCAAGACCTTGGTCTCAGGACTGCTTCCATCTCTCACGTTAAAAGCTACTGGACAAAACAGAGGTAGTTTTGTAGCAATGGCCCTGTAACCATATACAGCCCATTCATGGTTCTGGCCCTACATGTGGGAACAGAAGGATGCTTACGGATGAGAACTTTACTTCTCTGTTCACTGACTTGCCCTTTTAAGTCCACCATAAAACCAAAAAAGTATGCTTGTGTGTCTCATCTCTCTGCTTATAAGCTAGTAAGATGTTAAAACTAAGAAATTATTTCCTGCAGTAGAGCATAAGTGAATAATAAAAAGAAAACCTTTGTTGTCAAGATCATACCATATATAAAACTGTAGTGAATTTGCATTCCTGCTCCTACTTTGCAGCATTAATGTTTGGGGTTTTTATATTAAGCATTTAGGCACATTCATAAGGGATATTCTACATTTGGATTAACAACCTTGACAGGGGCTACACAGCGTTTAGAGTCTACTGATTTGTTACAAGTATACAAGGAGTAATGAAATGGTGATGGTGGTAGTGAATCTCAAAACCAACTGCTAGTTCCACATATGGTACTAAATGGTCATCCAACAGAAGTTGCCTCTAACCAGATTTGACAACATTCAACTAGATTCAAGTCAATGACCAACAGGCCAAGAGGTCCACATCCTGTTTTTCTGATGTTTCAACTATACTCTTTTTGCTTCATAGTTAGTTATCTACACACATTTTTTTTTTTTCTCGAAGCAGGGTGTCCTTGTAACAAAGATCATCAACCACTTCTTGGGCTGTGTTAACAAGTGTATTCAGCAAGCAATTGCTGCCCCCTATTTGGGGCTTGTGGGACCGTCTCTGGAGTGCTGTGCCCAATTTTGGGCTTCCCACTAAGTGAAAGACATTGCTATACTGCAGCAAGTGCAGTGGGAGGCTACCCAGAAGATATGTGGCTGGAGCAGTACATGGTCTACAAGGAAATGCTGGGAATTGCTTCGTTCAGCCTTAAGAAGAGAAGTCTGTTATTGCTCTCCCAACCACCTCATGGGCAAGTGCAGAGGAGTCAGAACTGGACTATTCTCAGAGGTGTACATGGAAGGGATGAGAGGCAATGGGCACAGGTTGCAGCATGGGAAGTGCTGATTAGACACAAGGAAATTCTCTTCCACCAGGAGGGAGGTCAAGCATTGGAACAGGTTGCTCAGGTTGGCTGTGAAATCTCTGTCCTTGCAGATACTCAAAACTCAATTGAGTAAACCCATACTGGCTCTACTTTGAGCAAGAGGTTGGACCAGACATGCCCTAGAGGTCCCTTCCAACTTAAATTAGTGTATGATTCTGTGAATAAAGTAGAGTTCAAAGTACTATGTTTCCCAGTCTTTTTGTTTTAAAAAGGCAAAGAGAAAATTTCTCATCCATACCACAGCAGTCAAATATTTGCCTTTCAGACCAACTATTCTGGATTGCTGTTGGACAGAACGGCTTGTCTGAGGGCAGTGAGAGATCAAAGAGGCAAGCTGGTGGATTTCGGAGACTGAAGAATTGAAGAAGACGAAAACTAAGCAGGTGTTCAAGTACAAAGACAACTAACTTCAAATCTTCTCTGCTGAGATATTTCTGCCTTATTTCCTAGCCAAAGGAAAGAATATTCCTTTCAGACAGCTCCACCTGTAGGGAACAACAAATTCGGCGGGTGGGGAACACTCCCTGAATATGTGGTGAATACTTTGGCTGTACTGGACTTGATCTGCAAAGGGAGAATGAGAACACTGAAATGCTTAATTTTTTTTTTTTTTTTAA
>WAAD01016068.1:202403-226175 GCA_013389945.1 Fregata magnificens
CTAGAGCTGCAAGAATAAAGAATGCAATTAAAAGAGCTACTACTTGAAACAGAACCAACTTTCTTTAGAAATCTGATACGGAAAAATCTAAAATACAACCAAATGCATTACCAGCTTATACAACATGGTTCTGTTTCAGATGACAGCTGCAGATACTCAATGTAATTTTTAGGGGTTTTTATTATGAGTTGTAGTTAAACATTTGTTGAATCCAAAATGTTTTGGTCTTAAGAAATCTTGCTGTTTGCATTAATTAATCTCTCCCATGAGATTCTGAAATAAACTGTACTTCATATCAGCAATAACAGGATTTATTTTCTTAAAAGAGAACTCTCTGTATATCTATAGTGATTTGCATACAGGTAATAGTCTAGAGCTCTCAAAAGGGGATGTCAGGACCATGTCAGCGCTATTAGACCTAGGTTAGAGGTGCTTTTGGTTTAGAATTGTATTTAAGTACCAGCATCACCCTTTACTTAAGCAGCAGATACATACAACCTATAACTCCTAACACGTTCAGAAAGAAGTATGAATAAATTTTAAATTTATTCTTGCCCAGACGCAGAAAAGTACGTAGTCCAAATTCCTCAATTTTGTCACAGGACAATGTAGAAGAGATGTCTATATCTTTCTCACCCAGTGGCAGTGCTCTGCCAGACCCAGACCATTCCTGCTTAACCAACCTGAAGCCCTTCCCTTAGGTCAGATCCAGCTGTATCATTATCACTTCATCCAGCTCCAGCTCTTCTCTTTTCAGGCACATTGAGAAAAAAAATCACCCATTTCTTTCCCTCTAGCCTCCACAAGGGAAGACCACAAATCTCACTGCTTCTGGAACGTGTCTCCTGAAAAGATGTAGATTAGGACCACTGCCTCTCCAGGTCCTCTGTGGGGACTTCAGAGAGCAGCCAAGAGAAGCAGGCCAACTGGCATAAGGAGAAGAGCTGAGGCCTGCACTGAAGAGGAACACTATGTGGCAAGCACAACTTTGAAGAGATGCTGCTGAGATGGCACAGATTTGGAAAATAAATTAATTTTTGTAAGGGAGGAAAAATAAGGGAGGAAAATAGAGAAAAGAACTGATGAGAAACTAAGCAAGCAGAACAGCAAGGAAAACAGTAGATAACAAAACTGATTTCTCTGAAGGAGAAAGGGGACTGATCCACAAAACCTCTTTACTACTCTCTTGAAGCTTCTGAAGAATCAGCTTTTCTGGAATGCATATTAAGAAAACAGCCTGATAGCATTTGGGAGTAGCAAAACCACTGCCAATAACTGCTTCCTTATTTGTGTATTCCCATCTCTTTGATTTGCCAACTTTTATTTGTACCGGTTGGATCTTACAGCTTCTTCAAAATATATCTAGTAGTTATATTGTATATCAGAACACACCAGAAATATGTTCTTTAACAAATGATTGCCTATATGCAGATTCACACGGCAGTGGAGAATTTGCCAACATGTTTGAGGAAGATGCTTTTTAGTCTTAGCAATACCAGAAGAGGTGTGCTCAGCATGCCTCCTCCTGTGTCTAATACACATTATAAACAGCAAGAATATTTTCTCATGCTCTGTTCCTCTCAAGCATTCAAGTCAACGGCAGTTGTGCTTCTCCAAGCAGCAACATTATCTAATCTGTTTCCTAAGCCTTCTTTACTGCAACTGCACCTTGCTTTTTTTCTTTCTTTTTAACCTCACAGTAGTTTGGCTCTTTGACTTTTACTGACCCTGATCTCAGACACACAGATCTTTTTTTTTTCCTTTTTACATGAGACTTCTGCATCTGGTTTAGCTTCCTCAAAGGTATTAAGCCTGATTTGCAAAAGGTATGCACTCTTGTCAAACTTGGATAACTTTCTAGGTCTCACTGCTTGGCTGGGGAGCTCAGCCTCTGAATGTTGGGGCTCTGGGCCCTCAAAGAAAAGTATCTGCTTACCAGCATATCAGAGACATGAACAGCCAACTCAGCTCAGCCTTCCTCCTGAACACCAAATACCACCATGTGCCAGCAGTGAGGGACAATACCATGACATTCTTCATTAATAAATGAAGTGGTATGGAATCAACTCACCTTGCCAGGAAGAAGGATCCCTGAATCCCCCATGAAATTATTCAAAATGCATCAGATAAGCAGACCACAAGTGGATGGTTTAAGACAATGCTTTTGGAGCAGGTTTTCAGGATGTTTTCCAAGATTGACTTTTCTTTCTCAGATGAGATGGTCCCTTTTACATGTCTTAAAACCTATACTTGAGAAATGCTTGATAAAGCATTTGATAAATGCTTTTCTTCCAGCCCTGCTTCTTCTGAGAAGGCTCAGAAAGACATTGTGAAAGGCACATGGATTACCTTGGCCTAGATGAGGTGGTTCTAGTTTCTGACTTATTCTTTTTTAAAATTACAAATGCTATGAGCTAAGATGGATTCTAGACCTGTTATTGAGAGATTCTGCTTAATTTCTTCACTCAAACTTCGGTCTTTTGTACCTCACTACTTAGATGCTGGATGCCTGCTGAAGCCAGAGAATTTTTGCTCTAGTCAAGTGAAGGGTATCTGTAAGTGGCTAAAAGTGACCAACTCTTCTGTCTTTTGAACCCTAGGAAATCGTCCATCCTATAATCCTGGATTATCTGCTAAATTTTAAGAATACAGGGCTTTCCAAAAGCTCAGCAGGACTGCATTCAGCAACTACTACAACACTTTCTCTGAAGAAGACCATTCAAGCGTTTCTTTGTCTGTCTACCACAGTGTTTCCTAGGAACCACTTAAGGTTGGGTGGTTTTGTGGTTTTTTTTTTTTTTTGGTTAATTTTTTGTTTTGTGTTGTTTTTTGATTTTTTTTTTGTTTTTTTGTTTTTTTGGTTTTTTTTAAAACATTTCAGGACTTTACTCCAACCCATACTCCTTTTAAAACAGACACTTGACCAAGCAGTTCATTGGGCATTTTAGTTTTAAATGCACAAAGGTGGAGGGTGTTGGTGGTGAGGTCAGTGAGAACAGGAGAGACTCGAGTCTTTATGGATCATTCATTCATGTGTGTGTGTGTATACATATATATATCTCTCCCCATGTATACACGCACACGTACACGTACCTAGACATTTTTTTCCTCCTATGATAACACTTCCCCTATACACATCTCAAGTCCGTTTTAAGGCAGTCTCTAAATTTCATCCAAATCAGAATCTAATCTTCTCAAAACACATATATTTAGCGTTGATGCAACCTTCCGCACCTGGATATTTGATGTGTTTTGCTCTTTCCAAATGAAGAGACAAGGGGGCTTTTAAAAGGTCTTCAGCTCAGCAGCAGAAATGTCCATGTGGCTATCTCCACTCAAAGGCTACCTTGGGAACAGCAACTGTATCCGGACCTCTGACGAGAACTATGGTGAGGCAATCACACAAGTTCTGGGCACTCCACAGCAGTTCAGGCATCCTTCATGACCTCTCTGAAGACTGCTTTCATCTAAGATATGCATAACAGGCACTGAGTCCCAGCCACATGCTTTCTGAGCAGTATACCGCTGTGGAGTCTACTAGGTGCAATGGGGCTCTCTATCTCCACTTTCTTGAACTCCAAGACCTTCCTGCAGGGGAGGTGCTGCCTTTAATCCATCATATGAATGCTTACATGGGCAAACAATCAAAGGAGAAAGCCAGGTTACTTAGCAGTAGTTAAAGGTCCATAACGTGATTTCCATATGCCTAGTCATAAACTCAGCTACTAAGAAAAATTCTATCTGACAGGGCCCGAGTGCACTGTGCGTGCTTTGCCTATGTAAACCATACAAATGACACTGCACAAGAGGGTGGCTTATAAGCATACTCTTACGAGTACTGCCAACATGAGAAAGTCTGTGGTTTGCCTGCTTGGCCTACACTGAATGTCACATAGTGAATGTGACTATGGATGATATCTCAAAGAGCTTGTAGTTAATGAAAGGTAATTTTCCTTTCTAAATCAACACAAACCAAGAAAGGCTCCTGGATGAGGTGTTCCACTTTGTATTGAGCTAAAGTAGCAGTTAGTAGATACTTTTGCACAGTGCATGTCACTTCCCCCCTACCCCCTTCAGAGAGAACTGCTGCATTGTTTCTATAATGCCCATTTTTGGTATGAGAATTAGTAAGCAGACAGACGGCTCTCCTGGAGTCCTGCAACCTCCTCTAGATTCTGCAGATGGGAAATTGTTTCAAAGCTTTTATACATTGTGCTGTGGTAATACCATTATTCTCCGACTACAATCATCCAAATCCATTTACATTCAACTCACATATGAGCCTTGTGTTGAGACTGTAGAACTCCAAAATTCCTTGTCACACATTATAAACTACTAGCCCCTAATTTCAAAATGACAAAAGGTTTGCTTTGCTTTAAGATCCCCCAACTCCATACTACTGTAAGGTTGTAGATTCTGCATATACTTCCCAAAATTTCACTGCTGAAGAGACTACGCCTCTTGCTTGCGGCGTGTGAAGGCAGGCTGCAACCTGGCCATCATGAACACAGAACTAGGCAGAGGCTCAGACTCCACACCCTCTACCCGAGAGTCCTGTTTTCAAACCAGCAAGGAAAAGAGCCATCGGCAAGCACGTCTTGAATGAATATGCTTGCACAGAGCTAGCTTCTTATTGAAGTCAGCAGCCTTTCTACTGAAAAATCTGTGTAACAACTGCAGGAATTTCCAAATGGTAGTCATCACCACTGTTTACACAGACAAAACATGTCTGACTGATGCAGGAACTCAACAGAATGCTTAATTTTGGCCATTTTGGTGTTTTCCCCTCTTTCCCTCCCTGCTGTCTTCTAGAATTATTTGTGTTTCAGCAACACCCAGGAAACTATTCAGGGACCTGAATCCTGCTGTGCTACATGGTACATAAAAAAGGTCTACACCACGTAGCTATGTTATTCTTATTGCCTTCCTAATCTAAGGGTTAGAGGAAAAGAACAGCTGAATTAAGAGAACGAAGGGTAAGGATATCAGCCAGCTAGTTCTCACAAATATTTTGTAGTGGTCAGGATGCCAAGTCCCCCAGATCTTTCCCCTCCATCCAAAATTACTGCTCCCAGAGCCAAGCTGGCAGAAGGAAATGTGTGCCTACCTTTCAACCACTGTAATGCAAAGTTCTCTGCTTTAAGCTGCCAGTGAAAGTAGCTTTAGGCTAAGACATAGGACTGCGCAAGTAGGGCAGAGGAACAGACATATGCTCCACGCAAATGAATCCGCTTGTTACACTGACACACAGAAGTTAGACAGAGCTCGGCTGTCAGGTCCCTAGATTTCCCCCTCTTGAAAGAGAGAAGTGTTAAGTATTGGAGAGCAGAGGTAACCTCTGTGTTGTCTTGTCCGCTGTTAGTTTCTAAGTTTCTTTGCAGATTGAAAGTATAGCTAGGAAGAGAGATACAAATGGCAAAACTAAGAAATTCTAAACAATGCTTTAATTTACCTCTCTGATCTGTTTGATCCATGCCTCCCTCCCAAGGAATTCCTGATGGAGGACTGCAGGAGCAGAATTCAAACTGAAGGCCATGGTGTCACTAGAACTTTCTTTAACAAATGGCTGAAGGTCCGAATGTAGCTGAAAGAGAACACCACCTTTTTTCAATATCCAGGAACAGTCTATATATATCCACCCACTCACCAAATCAAAGTCCATATCCTGATTCTATACCTACTCACCACTTTCTGCTTTGACACTTGTACTTTGGTTGCACTTTTTCAAGTTTGGGGGAGGGATAGGAAGAGGTTGAAAGCATTGCAGTGGCAGAAAGTTGTGGTAAAGAGAAGCATGTAGAGAATCTGCAAAGAAATGGGTAAAGGACAGCTTGCAGACCTAGGCAAGCGATGAGACACAGCCAGGTAGGCAACTGTTGAGTGGCAGGAAGCAGAAA
Organism: Fregata magnificens; assembly: GCA_013389945.1. Lineage (NCBI taxonomy): Eukaryota > Metazoa > Chordata > Aves > Suliformes > Fregatidae > Fregata > Fregata magnificens. The sequence goes on from WAAD01016068.1 coordinate 208,301, forward strand.
AAATATAAAGGAAAGAATGATCCAGTCTTTGGTGGGAAGAATATCAGTTTTTAATCTGTGAAGAGTAATACATTCTACTTCTCAGTACCCGAGGAAGCTGATGCAATATGACCCTCCTTCTGACAAAGGAAACATTACATACCTAGGAGCTTTCTATGAAAATTATGCAATCCTTTATACACAACTATGTCAATGGTGAATGTATTAATATTAAAGCATACACAAGATATTAAGGCTATAGTCTGCACTAGAAGCAATTTACTGGTAGAGTTTTACCTGGTAATAGCATATAGTGGCATTTCTACAGCAGTAAAGCTGTGCTTTATAAAACCACTTCCTTCTCTCGGAGGAACTAGAAACTGTCTAAACCAACACAGCTGAAGCGGACAGGAGGTCTGTCTGCTTGTCTCAAGCTACTTTGATACTTGCAAGTAGTGCAATGCAATAGGAGCAGATCTTTAGGGCAAAACAAGAGTGCCAGGGATCCGAGTTCCACACTGTCTGTGTGTTCCTTTGGACTAACTCTAGCTGCAGACTGAAAGACTTCTAATGGAGGTTAGAGGCCTTCTCTGGGAAATTCTACTGCTGCACAGGTGTAGGCTGCTCCTGTCCATTTCTGGTGACCTCCCTCCTTATCCTCCATCTACCCCCTCTGGAAGTTACCGCCACAGCAGATTATTCAGAAGGGAACGTATGCAGGTCCTTCAGCCACTGCAGCTCATGCCTCAGCTCATGTGCTGCTGCAGGCAGTCGAGCCTCTCGGTACAAATGCCTGCGTGGTGGCACCTGAGACCCAACAGATGCTTCCTCCTGCAACTCCTGCTACTGGGACAGTAGCTTTACAAAGAACGTAGGAGCAGAGAAGGTAAAGTTTTAAGCTGCTACAGAAAGATGAGCTAGAGGCACATTAACAGAGCCTTGAACGAAATAAGCTACATTCCCAGGAGTGCGATTTTGCCAGTTCGTAAGCACTGTTCATACCAGCAGCTTCTACAAACATCTTCACAGCAGGCAGCCGTCAAATCTCTCAACATCACTGACCTGCTGGCAAAAGTCTACAGCATAGTGGCAGTATACAACAGAGCTCAAGAGCAACACATCTTACAAGTCTTTCTGTATTTAAGATCCCAGAACGAAAGGAAAAGGCGTACCTTGTGACTCATAGACATGTGCTTTCCATACTGAAATGCCATGTCCTGAATCTCAGCGCTGTGCTTTGCTAGCTCCATTGCAGCCTGGCAGCTCTTTGCCAGCAAGGCACTATGTGACAGGAAAACCTGCTCCTTCCACGTAGATATGCCGATATCATCTGTAAGAGAGTTCTCCTGAAAATGAAACAAAGGCTAACATGAAAACACCAAAATTGCAGCTGTGTCAGCTCGCAGAAGTTAACAGCGTGGCATAGGATAATGTACCATGTGGTGAGTAACAAAACTCCCGGTGCCAAGGTCCCAAATACGGAAGGGCATTCCTTTGGGGATGACCAGACAAAAGTATCAGAATAAATATACTAGCAGCTTCAACAAACAATATTTTCATTTTCTGCTCAAGAAGAACAATGCAAAATATGTGGAGCTGTCAACAGATTCCACACAGATCCTTTTCTTAATGACTGTATCATTACACTAAACATTAACAGTCGATTATACTCCTCCTGAGGTACTGGGGAGAAAAAAAAAAAAGAAAAAAAAGACAAAAAAAACCCAACAAAAAAAAACCCCAGAGTACATTGGCACTTCAGCCCCTTGCCAGTTACCAAGAACCAACAATCCCAAACAAATTTGAGAAGTCCCTGCAATTTCTCCTTTGCAGTCAGGAAAAAAAAAATTACAAAAGGAATTAAAAATCCTTACAGAACTGCACTGGAAAAATGAAGGGCTGTGATGGAGGACTTGTACCTCTTCCACTCCCATATTAAGGATGAGGAATGACTGAAAGTATTCAGAAATAAATAAATAACACTGTGATTTAAAAATGTCAGGTATTAACTTCCCCAGGGGACTGATAGAGATCTCAGCGATGGCTCTAGTGAACTTTATCGCCTTGACTATAAGGTCAGAGATGCTCACCACTTCTCAAAATCCTTGTATCCAAAATATTAATCTGGATTACTTTCCACAAAGTGTTTTAATTAACACAAATCCAATCCTTTCCCCCCAAGCCCAAATTCAACTGCAGCTCCTTTGGCTCACAAGGTGTCAATATGCTGCTACTTTACTAACGGGTCTTCAAAGCTAGACGTGACTTGTAATCTTTCTCACATACACATGTTACTGTCATATCTTTAGGTACTCTCTAAGGAGGAAGAAAACAAAACCAGAAAATACCACAGTTATTTTGCTTAGAAAAAACTAAAATCAATAATGAGAAGCTACAGAAAAAATTTCAAGCATATAAATGTTAAAAAGTATGTAATTTCCAAGTTCAGCCAAAACTGTAGCGCACACTAAGCCAAAAGGTATTCTTTAAAAGAGTAACATAAAAACCCTCTTATATAACAAGCCTTTTCCCTCAAAGTGACGTCAATTAAATTACTTAGAAATGAGCAAGAAGTAATTCTGTGTGACCCTATAGTTTTCTAGCAAGGTATTATCTGTCATGAAATCGGTAACAAATGAAATAGAATCCATCCGTTCAGCTCTAATTTTCCTCCCTTATGGATATCACCCAGAAGTGCTGCATTACAAGGGAGAGGATAATTTGAGACTAATGGAAAAAGTAGGAGAATTCTGCAATGCCAAGTAACCCAGAGCTGTATCAAAATGCCTTTGCTTTCAGACATACTATTAACTTATACAAGGAAAGTGAAGAACAGAGAAACCACATGTTTGCTGTTATGCATATGATAACTTACAAAGTCAAGCCTACACTTTCCTCGTGTTTCATTTTACTGTAGTATTTTTGTTTTAATATCTTAACCGAGCCCAGAGCATGTGCAAATTCCCATGACTGGCAAAATGTCAAAATGAGCATTTAATTCAAGTAGTTTCCTATATATCAAGTCTTTTTTTTTCACTCAGATATAGATCAATTTATTTTAAATTTAAAATCAGGAGCTCTTGGAAGACGCAACACAATCTTTTCCTTAACAACCAATCTGCTCAGCGAAAAAACAGTGTTTACTAAAATTTGCTGGATGATATTAAAAATTGGCAGTGACTTTTATAATTATTTGTTTTAAATCCAACCGAGACAAAAATCTTCTAGAAAGGTATCCTAAAACAATTTATGAACTTAAAAAAATCTTTCAGAAGATCCGTAAGTTGAAAACGTTTGCTTGCTGGAGCCTTTGAGCAGTAACAGAAATGCGGACATTATCAAATATCAACTCAGGAACTGAAGAAGCTTAAACAGTCATTGCAACTCGACATATACAAGGAAATTAATTCTGCGATTTGTTACAAAAATATATTCTTCTTAAACAAGTTTGAATTTCATCGCAGGACTGAAAATGATGACACAACAAGTTACTGTCCACTACATGAACATCATGTAGGAGCTTCAAGCATCTAAAATGGACCTCTAACTTAAAAAAAAAAAGACAAAAATTTGAGACATATTTGAAGATATGGTATTGAAATCTTGAAAACACAGGTATTGTGAATCTCTGGGTTACAGAAGGAAGCCAGTTCTAAAAAGGCATTATGCCCTTATGGATGTGCTTTAACATATGAGCTTGCAAGCCAAAATACAGCTGATTTTAACCACAGAACATCTTATGACCACATACCCCTAAAGCTTCTCCTGCTTAAGAAGGCAGAGGCAGACACAACCTTTCTTCAGTAAAGTTTTCCAACGATCCAAATGCCATTTTTTCCCCAAGCTTAACTCTCATGTTATATATAAACTGTCCACCAACTACACCGCATTCTTACAACAAGGGTATGTATGACAAGATCTAAACACTATTTTAAAACACCAAGGGAAAAATGAAACTAGTTCTAGATTGCAAAGTCTGTGAAATCTGATATCATGACAGGACTTATTATTTTTAGAGAAGTTTTCACTTTTTTGTAAGCTTTGTTTTGTCAGCAGTAGATATTTCAAAGGACAAATATAAAAGTGGACATTAGCTGGCCCGGAAGACTCCTAACAGCCTTTCATACAAAAGCCTTTTAAAACTCAAATTAATTCTAGCTGTAGTTGACAGTGCTCAGACATTTGATTAACTAACGCCTACGGAGTGACCTCATTCACAAGTTCTGTCACCAAGAAATGGGTCCAGATCACAACCAACCCTGATGCTGTCTGGGTAGCAGAAGCTGGATGAAGAGAGCCGAATCCCTCACCATCCCTGGAAGAAAGCAGCCAACTCCAGATACAGTTTGGATAATGTCGGCATGGGAGTACAGGGAAAATATCCAAATCCAGCTCTGTCGATCATCATTTCCTACGGGAAATTAAGAACAGCTGATGGTGGTCCCATTTTACTAATGGCAAGGTCGGTTACTGTTTTGTTAGAAAGAAATTGGCTAGTTGAGATTTTTTTGTTAAGCTACTTCCACAATTTAAATTGGGTTTGAAACAACCATCTCAGGCAACAAAAAACTTTTAGAAAATGAAATTGCAGGACAAAATATGCAATCATAACCATCAGGAAGGGCAGCCCTTAGTGATGGTAACACGGATCCCCCGTACAAAAGTGGCATTTACAATAACTCAGTTTGATTTGTCACACCAAAGAAGATTGCTTATACGCAGTTCAGCTGAAAACATATTAAGGAAAATATGAATGAAAACTGTGTCTTAAAAGTGCACAAAACCATTTGCAAAACCAGGAAGGAGTAGAAGTCAGAGACTTTTCAATGTAAAACTTCAGCTATAGTTTGTAAGGGAGCCTTTATTTTATTTCCATACCACGGCAAGCTCTTTCTTAGCCGTCTGCTGTTGCACAAAATGATCGAAATGTCTGAACCACTTATATCACACTTTAGTTCAGTTCTCAATGGGCAAATAATCCACAGAAACATTTTTAAATAGCATTTTTAAAGTTTTAAATTAGGTAGTTCAAGAACTTCTATTTTACATAAATAAAAACCAATGCAACTATGAATCTCTCTACCAGCAGCAAGACCCTCCAAAACATCTTGCACATGGTTCACATAAGCTTTCAACGGATGTATTCCTGCTTGCTGAACATGACAGGGCATGTTTTCTTGGTCTATTAATACATGTCTTCACTGGTTTTGGAGGAACAAGGGTGTCTGCAAATGGGTCAATAAAGCATGCCACCGACTACCTAATACTTTTATCTTGACACTGTAAAAAAAGCAACGCATGATTTAAAAAAAAAAGTTTGAAAACTTAGAATAAATTTAAATATCTCTTCACATCTGTAATTTTGAAATCTCTCTGGAAAAGCTTAGTATTTAAAAGAACAAAAGCAGTAAACAAATAGCATTGGCCTTCTTTCTAGCTATGCTTTTTTTCCCCCCCCTCTGACATATTTACCCATTCTTTTCACAGATGCTCTTTATTCAAATTCCGTATTTTATCCTTCCCTTTTGTCTTGCAACAGAAACATTTGTTTTAAAAAAAAAAAAGTGAAAGCTCTGACTCTGACTGCTGCCCTGCTAAAAGGTGGTTTACATGACTCAAAATACATTTGATTTACTCCTATGGTAAAATTTATAAGCATATCCTTTACTTATAACATAGACTCATAGCAGTCCAGTTGATGGACACATGCAGTAACCCAAAACATTACTGCTCAAACCAGGACCAGTGACCAAACATCAAAGAAGAACTGGTACAACTCACTGTATGTAGTGTGTGCTTTGCTGGAAAATAAACTTATTTTCATTAAAAAAACCCTACTTTGGTCTAAACCAAATAACTGTTAATTCACTATTTGGTACAATGAATACTTGTCACTAATGTATTTCTTTTTTAAACTTGTCCAACATATTAGTTATGCATAATTTTCACACAACTGCATCAAAAATTTGGAAAATACTTAACAGCTCTTCTAGCCATCAGTGGAACATGTTGGAAATGCTCTTATCTTACATAACAGTTCCATTCTGACACTAAAAATGAGTTTTGGTAATGCACATTTAGCATCAGCTAGATATTCTGGAGGTGAGGGAAAAAAAAAAAACAACAAAGCAGTTTCCCATGAAAGTCCCTAATACTTCAGATTGCAAGAATGGTCTGGCAGGTAAAGCACAAGAGCCAACGCACTCAAGTCCTGCTCTTGATTCTGCTGTTTGACCTTGAGCTTCCCTGTATCTCTCATCCCTGTTCAGTGAACTGACAGGGACGTTAAAGCATTCTTCATTAATATTTGTTAAATGATCTGGGATATTAAGACAGAAGGTTTCTAAAAGTGTGACAGTATTCTGTGAGTTAGCAAACGTTTTAGAAGCCTTCAGTCTCCTAAAAGTAGGAAACAGAGACTCAGTAAAATGTTTTTCTGTTAAAAATAGATACCACGATCATGACTGAAGGCCAGATTAGACAACTTTCATCTTTGCACTCACTGAAAGCAGAAATTTTTACTCCCAAATTAGATCTAGATTTAGGGAAGACAGAAGGGAACTGGGAAGAGTGTCCTTCACTCACAGAATTTTGGGTTGAGAAGGGATTTAGCACACAAAGCTGCAAAGATTTATCACATCACCCCTTTCTGTTCCAGCTTACAGTCCAAAATATTAGCTTAAGCCACTAATGCAATGTCTTAAACCACAGCAGCTATTTGCTACTTTGAACGTGAGTGGCAGCCCTACCCTTCAGGCTGTCTTTGCAACCAAAGCCTACACTTTGTAGTTTGGATTGTCACTTCAAATAAAGATGAAAAGTTAAATATTATCTTTATTTTCCCTGTTTCACACAGATCTAATGACTCACTATGCAGACAAGATGAAGAATGACCAAACAGAACGTACTAAAATGGGATGGCTGTAGGATTGCACGTGATTTTACAGAGGAAAAAAAGTGGTAATGAGAGCTGTCAAATAATTATATCCATTATATGTCTTCAGGAGTAAATAAGGTCAGTCTTGTTAGGTCAAATGATTCTTTCAATTTTCCTACTGGGTCATCCAAACGAAGCAAACTAGAACTTTTTTTCCTGGGTAAACATGAACTTAGGGTCTCAGATGAGAAAGGTGAATTTTGCAGAGTTATTTTTCCCTAAAGTAAAAGATAAAACCATCTAAGCAGACATCTAGCAAAGCTCAAAACAACTTGGTGCTAAATTAGTCTATTTTATGGTACTGAGGAGCTTTATAACAACTGCATTAAAGACATTTAACATATGAAGTAGTTTTCCTGCCTCAAAAAGGAAAAAAAAAAAAAAAAAAGGTGAGAAGATATCCTTCTGCTTTTCCAAATTTCAGACATTCCCAGCAATGAAAATGCCATTACTAACATCCCTATGCCCTACTCTTAAAATGAAATAGTTTGACATTTGAGATTTAGTTGTGGAGTAGATTAAAGCATTTGTCTTACCTCTAGGAAATGTAGTTCACATTTTTGTTTCAGTCAAATTGCAGTTAGGGATAGAGGGAAGATGCACAAAAGATACAGATAAGACAGACCAACAACTGACCTAGTCCATTTGGCAATCTTTGCTAAAGAGATGTTCAGGACACGAATGGGACACTGCCTCAGAACAACACTGTGAGGAAAGCAGCAGGGATAGGTCTCATACACAGCATGGAACCAAATTTCTCAGAGCATAAGATAAAAAAAAAAAATTAAAGTAGATCCCACACTTGTTTGTTCTAGGTCTCATCAGAAGTCATGCACTGCCCGTTATAAAGACTAAACTTCAGACACTGTCATGTAATTTTCAGTATCTATTATGCCACCATACTAACTGTGTTTTGAGTTAATTGGGTTCCCCTTAGGAAGGGTATACTGTACTTTCAGCTCTCCTTAGACAGAAAAAGTCACTGGAAACAAAAGAAGTCTTTTCTATTTGTAATTGGGCCAGGGGAGGGTAAACATCGTGCAGCTGTGCTTAGTTTATCTCACACTTCCCTTGCAATCTACACATGTGGAGTGCTTCAGTAACACAACAGAAAATAAACAGAAAAAGAAAGACTAAGAAAAAGAAGATTAAGACCTTCTGCAGTGGCAGGAACCCAAAAGAGTCTGCAACATTTCTCATTTATACAGGGGCCACGGTTAAAATAAAATGCAGTTTTATTGCTGAGATGAACTTGTAGAGCTTTACTTCTACACACAAAAGAGTAGCTGGTTTTTTAAATATGACATGTCTGGGATCTACTTGTATTTTGAAACCTGCTTGAAGATGGAAAACAAAATTTTAAACATTCTTTACAAAACTCTCAAAAGACGCCGTCTATCTTAACACATAACCCTGAACACAGTATTTGGGAGCAACCCCAAAGGCTGCAGTCTGGTTTTTATCCATGGGTTAAACACAGCGGGTGCAGAAGGACCACAAAGTTCCCAACGTCGCATTGCTGCCACGCTTCCACCCACGGTCCGCTCCTGAGAAGTGCCAGAGGACACTCCGTGCACACTGTCCTCTGCGCGTAGCTGTGCCGCCTGGCGAGCCCGCGGCCCCAGGCGTCTCCTGAGCGTGCCATTACCGCTTTCCTGCTAGAGGCTCTTGCTTCCTCTGAGGGAAGAGCTCAGCTCATCAGTGTGATCACTTCCTACCTAACTGGTTTCAATCAAAATGAGAGGGATAAATTTAAACGAGGTTAGTATTAGTAACATGTCTTTGCTGCTGCAGAGCAGGAGAGACAGATACTGACCAGCGGAGTCGCTGGGTGCAGCAGCACCCTCCAGGGCCCAGTCGCTGTTAGCTGACGGCTCTCTCCGCTTGCCCACTGTGGTTTGGCTGATGCAGAGCCATCAGTGCAGGTATCTACTGGAGTGGTAACCCATGCGATCAGGGCTTCCACTAAGGTATTCATTTTGCTACACACTACAACACGGCAATAGTAAACCAGAGCTGCAATCTAAATACACAACAAATATAAATTAATTTGTATATTTCTGCAATCTTCAAGCCATTCCACCTACTGACCATCGAGACTCAGGTCTCTGAGGCAAACTAGGCACCTGAGACAACATCACTATAAGTAAATCTATCCACATCAGTGGATTTCATGATAGATATTCACATATACATACTCCTCTTCATTCCCATACAGTGAAAACTTGCCATCATAAAACCTGTAGAGGTCATGGCAACTTTATCAATTTTTTGCATGTGTTAAGATACAGTCATAGCAAATGAAAGAAAGAACTCTTTTTTGCTCCAACATCCTGCTGAAGCAAGCCTACTTCAAGAAGTGTCTCTGCAAGTTTCCTTAAATAGTCTAGTAAAGACAAAAATACCTAGATCTAATTTGACCGATTTTCATTACAGTTCTTGCCACACAATAACACAGTACATCCGTAATTGCCCTTGCAGAAATACAAGATTATTTGGTGTGAAATGCTGGCAGCCGCTGTCTTTGCCCATGCCAACTCCTGCAATGCATGCACGGTGACGTTCGGTGGAGAAGAGTACAGTGCTACATTCCTACCGCTTCAGGACAAAACTCATGTTTATACTATTAAAAGGTGGACACTCAGAAGAAGAAAGGACCCGATATAAGTTTGGGATGAAGCATTTTGTAAACATCTCTGGGCTTGGAAATGAGAGGTTTAACATGGAAGTATTAATGATGTTGACAACATTGTAATAAATGCCTCTAACAGAACCTTGACTAGAAACCTCTGGAAGTGTTTGGAAAGCCCATAGTAAGACATGTCTAGAGCTCCTGGTAATGACACATGATACTATTTTATTAAGCACTCACAGAAATATAATAGTCCCTCTTTGAGCATTTCTAGAAACTTCCATCAGAGTTCACAGGTGTCGTAATGATGTTACTGCTGAACTCACTAGGACTGCAGCTAATTCTCTTCCTCCCTCTCCCTCCTCCTTTTAAACAGATGAGAAAGTCATCACATTTACTGTAATCACACATTAATACCACCAAACTTCTTGGGTATGTAAAACTACTAAAATTCTTACCTCAGATGATTTTGAGTTTTCATAATATATACCTTGAACTAAGTCACCAATAGCACTTGAAATGAGTTCCACAACCTGTAAAAGAAAAGGAGAAAAAGCCTTATATCTTTAATTGTCACCAAATTTACTAACAAAGCTACTGCCAGATTTCCAGAGAGATATACGGTCATAACTTTCCTTGCACAAAGCTAGTTGTGAAAGATCGCAGGATTTACTGGGATATATTCTGCACAAGCATGATCCCATCTCTCTGCTAAAACCTCTGCTACAGTAACTCTTCTATCAAAGTTTTAAGTTAATATAAATGAAAAACAAGACTTTTTTTTTTTTTCCCCCCTAAAGTGTGAACTATGGAGTGTATTCTCACAAGGACATTCACAGAACTAATAAATCCCAGTTCATGAATATAAGACAGTACCTCATCTGGGCTTTGTTTTGTTTTGTTTTTTTCCTGCCAAGTAAATACTTCACAATACCTCTCATTGGGAGCTGTTAAAATTCTAATCTTCGTGGCTAATACAGAAAAGTCAGAAACCATAGAAAGGTAACCTTTCAAATGTGATCATTTGGTATTCGGGTGCCCTGGGAATGCGCTGTGGATGTATTTAGTGCATGGCCTGAGGCTCAGCTGTACCATATACACTGAAAGTCTGCAACACGGGAATGTTTAAATCAGATTTATCAATCTGTATTATCTTCAGGGTTCAGACTTTTATTTTATTCAAGTGAAGCCTAAAAATCTGAACTTGATCCAGAATGTAAAACAAGCAGTCCACGATCTCCCTGGAACTACTGTACAATTTAAAGTCATGCACATGAACGGTCTTAATTGGAACAAAATACTCAGACTTATTGTAAAATTAAATGCAGGCATTTCAAATAAGCACACCTTAAGGCTACCCCTTTAGTTGCTCACAAAGTTTTAATTTCTTGAATGTTTAATTTCCTATGCATATAAGTCTATATCTGATTCCTCTTTTTGCTTCCCAAAATTCAATGTAATTCTTATTGAATTAAAAGATTTAGTTTCAATTTTTATCATTCTTGTAACTGAAGATAAGAAGTCAAATGATAAAACCCCTAACAGAAAGATATTTTAACATTTAGGCATACTTCATTTGATAATAAAAACACATTTGTATGCTAGTTTTGAGTACTAGCAGAAAGGTTGTGTGTTTTCTTTTTTTTAAACACTGGTTCATATACATATTCATATACACAGAGCAAGCGCTAACTTTAGAAATGGTGCTGATTAAAAGTCATGTTTTTTCTTGCAATGCATATGGGTTAATTTGCAAGATCTATAAAAACAGCCTTAAAAAAAAAAATCACATTGCCCTTTAGGAAACGAGATACCTAAGAAATATTGTAGCAATATGAGCTGCAGAGGATCTGAAAGGACAATGATCCTACAGTGTTGCCAGATGTGTTGAGTTATTTAAGTGGGGAACACAGAAAACGAGGGGCACTTTTTTTTCCCCCTCTTCCCCCCCCGCTTTTTTTTTTTTAAGGTATCAGATAAGCCCTATTACCAAATCCAGGAGGATTGAGTATCGCCAATAGGTCTATGAAAGTCTGTAACGAAATGCCCAGGATCAGATTGTATTACAGTTTATACAAGCAACATCCCAAGATTCTTCTGATGGCTAGGACACATAATACAGATCAATCACTCACTAAAAAATGTTATGGTTTGTGAAATGGTCTGAGCTCAGAGACCTACGCTGGTAATACGAAGAGAATTTACAAAGACACCGAGTCCTACTCTAAATGTCAAAGTGATAGTATGAACTTTTAACAATGCATCTGGCTCTGGATAACTAGACCTTTTCCTCTCTTGCCTGAAACTCTAGACTGAGCAGGACCCTGTTTTGGGGTTTCTTCTTTCCATCTCTCCTCTCTCTCTTTAGTGCAACTCTACTCTCGAAGGCAATTTTAACTGACTTAAAACAATCTTGGTGAAACATTTGTGAACAATTGTACCTCTTTCTCTTATAGTTTATAAAACATCTTAGGAGAATTACACATCCACTATTTAGAAGAATCCATATATTAAATACCATTAGGCCTTTCGTGACATATTGAACACTATATGTTAGCAAGAATTTATTATTAATATTACCTCCCTTCTTTCCAAATATCTCTTTTTTTAAATCATATTTTTCTAAGGTAAATGCAAGGCCACACAGATCACTACCAGGAATGAAATTCCAGTTTCAAGAGGACAGTGGGATGCCTGCATGAGGCTCTGTTACTTCATCAACCCTTAATTTGATCTCTGAAAAGCGTCTGCTGCATCATATCAGTGGCCTGGGGTCCTGAGTGCTGGGGAAAACAATGAAAAATGAGGAAACCAGGTAATTTTCCTCTGTATCCCAAACTGACCTAGAGGAAGAAAAATTATTACAGATTCAGTAGTATTCATGCAGTCAATGATACACTGAGTAGTTCTTATGCAGCACTTTTCATCAGAAAATTTGAAAGCAATCAACATCCCCTGTAAAATTTATTCCTTCCTGTTTTATATAAGGGGAAAACAGTGACAGGGAACTGATTTTCCCCCAAATCACGCAGCATGCCAGTGGAAGAGCAGAAAACAGTATCCAAGTCATCTCGATTCTCATTGGTGCTTTTCTGCCTGGCCAGTGCCCTGTTCCACTCGCTGATGTTTCTGATAAGCAAGTTTGAAGAGCAGGAAAGGTAGATGAAAAATCAAGTGCTCCCAAATGCTTTTCTCCTCTTCTCATCTGAAGGTTGAACTCCATTTTAAACAAGTTCAAAGACAGGGAAAGGGAAGAAAGAACTGCCAGAATTAGTGCTTGAAAACAGCAGCATCTCAAAAAAGACCAAAGGCAGCCTATTCATAATCTCTCTTGCCACTATTTTTCCACTCCTCTACACATTTTTGAGAAGCCTGGTCCCTCTTAAGTACTCAAGATGGGCCGGAGTAACGTACTGAGAGAAAACAAACTTGGACTCTATTTTTCCACTCTGCACCAGCATCTTCCAAAGCATTGTGTTTTCTGCTCCCCCGGAGCATCCGCAGGACTAGGAGCAGCCCAGGGGATGACCTGTTCCTCACAGGTGACAAGTGCACATGCTAATAATTTTATGCCCTTTAAACACATGTTCTGCAACAGGTCTGCCAGGGTTTGGTTTGGTTTTTTTTTTCCTAAGGAGGTATTACTTCAACACCTTTTGTAGAGATGCAATATCTTCTGCTTTTAAAAGATCAACACAAAGGCCATCAATTTATGATGAACACGGAGAAAAGAGATGGATTGTTAAAGCTAAAATCTCTCCCACTATTTAGGCAGACTAAGTGCATAACATGATGTAAATTCTGGACACAAGCATGTGATGCCTGATTTCATAGCATGATAGAGTTCATGCTCTGACCTCTCCGATTTATGCAAATATGAAATAGTCCAAAAACCTGTGCTACGTTTCAATGCCAGAAGAGCTCTGTAGGTTTGAAGATCAGAAGCTTGATGAAACTTAATTTGCCCTTTTCTGGTACAGTAACTTATTTGTCAAAAATGCACAGTTTTAGCCCTTCAAGGTTCTTTACATTTACTTTGACTCTAGTTTCTCAAGCTCGGATTTTCTAAATATTGATTGAAGAAATAAAACAAAGCAGTAGTAATTTTCTTAGCGGTTCAGAAAATTACTCGGGACATTCAATCATCCACACATTGCATTTCCTCCCTCCTTTTCCTGAACTCAGACTAAATCTTTCAGGTAGTTTACTCAGGACCCATCTATAAGATAATTCAGGGTTCAGAACTCCCAAAACATTCTGTGCACACAGCAACACAGAACAGGGCCATGCGTTCACTGTCATGGGCACAGCAGCCCAGTTCTTGCCTCCAGTTGAGTGCCCCGGGAAATCCAGCTTTGTCTATAAAAACCAGCCATGTATTTTAATTAAAGTGAAACTTTAAAGCTAGAAGGACTGCAGGGAAATCACAGAATATACGACATTTTGGTAGAACACTTTCTTCAAAGTTAGAAGATACAATTCAGACTCCTTCAAGCACAGTAAAAAGAATGGATTCTGGGCTCCACTCATCCTTCACAAGATTCCTAAACACCCTGGATGAAAAGACGACATTGCTGCCATCAGTTCAGCAACTCAAGCACTCTGTTCCCTTTACTTGTCTTTGAAATATTTTGTTTAAAGTTCACTGCAACATAACACTGCATATGTATTTTTTCTTGTTTTTCATTCTAGTTTAAAAAAAGGAATGAATTTGAGCTCCATTCAATGTGTGGGGGTTTTATTTTAAATTCAGCAGCTGAAATGGAATTGATTACGCAGACCACTCTATTTCAGAGTAATAATACAGTGTCTCTCCAGACTCTACCGGATATTTTCAAGGGGAACACCAGGGAAAGAATGAAGCTCTTGCAGGAAGACATGAAACAGCACTAGGAAGAACACAGCAATGGATGTATCTTTGTTCCTCATCCTTCCTGATTTCTATTTGACAAACTTCTTTAGCTTTGCCAAATTCCTTTCAAGAAGGACCACAAGTAATTCCTTCCTTTCTTAGTCTTTCTCCTTCTATCTCTTTGGGCTGCTGGTCTTGAAACAATATCCTTTCCTCACACATCTGCTATGACAGACCCTACTCCTTGCTGCTGATGCGTGGACTTGAAAACGTAGCAAGACTTCTCCATACAAGTAAAGAAGAAAACGAGATAGTCAGGGAGCATTAAATATACAGATAAAAGTTCCTTCAACTTGCATTTGACTCCCCCCTGCCTCACCCCAAGCATTAATTTTTGGAAATATTTCCACACTTTAAAATTCCACAGAAAGTTATTAAAATTCAATATTCTCCTGCATTTGACACAGAAACATTGCAACACTAGGAAGCTAAAGACGAAATTCAGTAAACAGCTGAAATTGGATTTTGATTGTTCAATAATACCTAAAAAAAAGGGAGCAAAAACTCTAAGGAGTTCCAAGAACACTAGAATTCAATTTTCTTTCCTGGTAATCTCCTCAAACATCATTAGTCATACAGGTAACTAAGTGTGCCAGTCTACAGATTTTTTTTTAATGCGATGTTTATTGGATCCTATTGGATTTACTATTTGAAATCATCTTGAGCTTTACCATTTTTTTGAAGCTGTCTCGCTCTTACATGAAGCGCAGAGAACGGACTTCTCCTTTGCTTTCTAGCAAGTTTTAAATGGTCTTGGAAAACGCATTTATGGTTTTCTTCGTTCTGTTAATGATGAATTAGTAGCAACACAATATGCAATATAAACACATCACCCAAACCCACTACTTGATAAAAAGGTACTTCCTAGACATAAAAAACCTCTTCAAAATAATCAGCAGCAGTCAATTTGAATTTTGTTAGTATTGCCAAATACCTACCTTAAGGTCAGTCTATCTTAAGGATTTTCAACAGTGTTAAAGTTACCTTTTATGCTGATGCAAGACTATCCACAGAATAACTAGTATAAAGAATTTTAGTGCGTAATTCAGTCATTTTCCTTAACAATAACATAACCAACAGAAGAAATATCGTTTTCTCTTCTTTACCTCCACGTGGTACCTTACACAGTGTATTAATGTATTTGTAGATCCAATGCAGCAGATCCTTGCACTGCAGCACTCTACCAACTGTTGATGAGTGACTCAGGTTAGAGAAGTATGTGATTTCTTCAGCCTGACCCTTTTGGACAGGATAATTTTATTGCGTATCTTTCTTTTATATACAACAGTGAACAAAGAAGGTCTTGTCACTATAGGGCTCTGCAGCTACAAAACCCTCCTCATCAATAAACGACAGGAGAGCATGGCTATAAAATACTATTTCCAGTCATGCTGGTGCAGACAACCGTTGAACTGGGATATGTTCACAAATGAATTGCGGATTAAATGGATTAAAAAATAATCTGATCAGCTCCAAATTGACAAATTATACCTGCAAGTGGTATTAACTATTTTGCATAGACTGTATCTGAATAAATGTGAATCAGAAGTAATATCATTTAGCATCTGACATATGGAATCAACTAAATGNCAGCCAGTTGTACCAGTAGCCAACAGTACCAGGAGTAGCAGCAGTCAGATTCTAGACTCCAGGTGAAACGCTGCTGAATTTCAAAACACTAATATTAACCACCAGTTCCAGTCCATCCAAAGATTCAATCTTCTTGCTAGCCAACAAGATGTCAAATAGCTCAGCGTTTTGTTTAAAAATACAATTAACTCATCTACATAATTGCCATAATTTTATGCACTATACTGTATTATTGCACTGAAGCCACTCCAGATGTAAAGGCACTTTTACTAAAAATTTGACCCTCGGAAGGTTCTTTTTAAAGATGAGCTTTACTGCAGCGCAAAAAGAGGGGAGGATACATAATCTATCACCCTATTTACATGACATATTTTTAGTCTCTCCTAGTAGTACAATGTGGATAAACACCTGCTGGGAAGGAATGAAGAAGAGGGTGCCAAATTCTTCTCAGCGGTGCCCACTGACAGGGTGAGGCAAAGGGCACAAATTAAAACATGAAATTCCGTCTGGACACATGAAAACACTTTACTGTGAGGGCATAAAACAATGGAACAGGTTCCCCAAAGGGGTTGTGAAGTCTCCATCTGTAGAGATATTCAAAAGCCATCTGGACATGGTCCTGGGCAACCTGCTCTAGCTGACCCTGCTTGAGCAGGGGGTTTGGACGAGATGATCTCAAGAGGTCCCTTCCAACCTCAACTGTTCTGTCATACTAGCAGCTGCTAGAAGAGGACCACAGCTGATTTTGCATACTCACATCTGTAGCACCAGTAATAACAACTTTTCTCCTCTTTGAAATAATAAAACCAAGGCTACAAAGCTGGTGCCAAATACTCTCTTAGGGAAGGGTTAAGTTTACTGATTGTACTGGGAACAGATTTCCCTTCTACGAATAGTTAAGTTCTTGGGAGACTAAGAAAGGCCATACAGACAAATTTTAGATTCTTATCACTATTGCTAGCAGCTTTGAATTGCAACTGAATCATCACAAAAATCTAGTTTCACTTTTTAAAAGGGAATTCTCTGTTGAAGTTGTATTCCAGGTGGACAGCTGACTACATACTAACCAGTGTGATCTCCAGTCCTTCTGCAAAATTGTTTATTAACTTATTAACCATCTTGTCATGAAGTTCACCTCTAGAACCAAATATATCCCAAGATCCCACCCACCCAAAGATGGATGTTAATATGTATTAAGTCCTCACTCGGGGGGGGAAGGCTGTTTGAGATAATATTGTTAAGACAGTATTTCACCAGAAACAGATTTGATTGCTTTTTATCCTACTATGCACTCTCAATGGGAATATTACTATGTTTAAGAAACAGACTTTAAATAAAGCCAAGAAAACAGCACTTGTGATCTTCCACTGCTTCAGCTATAAAAAGAATGAAGTTGGCATCGCAAATATCGCTCATAGAGGACATCATCTTCTGCAACTTTATGAAAATCCATTTCTATTTTATAATTTGTGTATGAACTAAAGCTATTTAGCAATTAATTCCCCCATGATGATTATTCATGGCTGTGAAAGAAAGAGCTGTAATGAACACCTCTGCTTTAAGAAACCCGGACAGTGGCAGTACCTATTCTAAGTAGGTGGTGAATGAAGCAGCAGAACTGCTGGCTCTTAAGAGTCCTTTCTCACAGTGTGCATCTCATGCAGAATAAAACATCACATACCCACAAGTTTTCACTACTTCAGTTTCTTAGAATAAATTTTGTTTTCTTTTGAATATCCATTTCCTACATATTCTGGCAGAGATCAACATCTTGGATACAGTTTCTTGTTAACAGTTAAGGAAATA
Source organism: Fregata magnificens (assembly GCA_013389945.1). Lineage (NCBI taxonomy): Eukaryota > Metazoa > Chordata > Aves > Suliformes > Fregatidae > Fregata > Fregata magnificens. Next base: position 226,157 of record WAAD01016068.1, read on the forward strand.
TCAAACATAGCCACTTTTT
>WAAD01016069.1:0-19212 GCA_013389945.1 Fregata magnificens
GGGGAAATGTTGGAGAGGCAGCCCCGGAGCTGGGCCGGCACCGCCCGGCCACAGCCAAATACTGGTGCTGCCTCCAGCCACCAACACAGAGCACAGCAGGCTGCCATGGGGAAAACCAGCTCCCCCTCAGCCAGACCCAGCACAATGAGGGAACCAGATTCTTCTCTATGGTGCCCAGTGACAGGAAAAGGGGCACTGGGTACACACTGAAATACAAGAAATTCCACTTAAAATCTTTTTTTTTTTTTTTTTTTTTTGAGAAGATGATTGAATTCTAGAATTGGTTTCCCAGACAGGTTGTGGATTCTCCATCCTTGGAGATATTCAGAACACAACTGGACATCCTGCTGTAGCTGACCCTTGCTGTGAGCAAAGTGGTTGAACTAGGTGATCTCCAGAGATGCTGCCCAAGCCATTGGAGACAGACTTTTTAGCAGGGCCTGTAGCGATAGGTCAAGGGATAATGGTTTTAAATTAAAAGAGGGTAGATTCAGACTAGATATAGGGAAGAATTTTTTTATGATGAGGGTGGTGAAACACTGGAACAGGTTGCCCAGAGAGGTTGTAGATGCCCCGTCCTTGGAAATATTCAAGGTCAGGTTGGACGGGACTCTGAGCAACCTGATCTAGTTAAAGATGTCCCTGCTCATTGCAGGGGGGTTGGACTAGATGACCTTTAAAGGTCCCTTCCAACCCAAACCATTCTATGATTTTGTGATTCTATGATTCTATAATTCTGTGATTCTATGATTCTGCAACTCTGTGAAAATAGAACCTCAGCTTAGGGTTGTACCTAGAATTCATCAATCAGTTTGAAAGTTAATAACTGATACAAGAAAACATGCAAATCTATAAAGTACTAATTGTACTAACCTAAGGAGTCATTCTCTGATACAGGAATTAGACCTGCAAATCTGCAATTTATTGGCTGACTGGTATTTAAACCTTTGCATTCCTGCTTTAAATTAGATAGAGAATGGTTATACTTAGCAGTTTTACGTAGTTCTGAGCTGGTGTTGCACATGCCCTTTTACAATTCAGGGTGATCTGAGGTTGCATTTGCATATGCCATTACATAAAAGTATAGCTATTCATAGTTTTAAAAGTGTTATTAAAAAATGAGCACTCATTTTGCAGTGTGCTAGGAGGTCAAGTTACCACTTCCTATTCAGATCTAGGAAATTCTCTAAAGGCATACAGAATCAAACCACAGACAGAGGCAGGCATCCCCTTAGGATGCTTGGCCTAGAGGGGGTGAGCAAGAGGAGACTTTCAGAAAGCAAGAAGAAAAGCAAAGAGCTGGACAGCATAGCAAAATTCCACATTTATATGTGCATCCAGTTGTGCAGTAAGGGGTTATATATTGAAGCCTCAGTCCAGACCCTGGTTCAATCTGTAAGTATAGGAGCCCAGCCATTCACACAGTAGTATGACGATTTATGGGGAGACATGAGTTACTTGAAGAGTAACGCTCAGGCCACTTATTTCTAGGAGGTGTGGGGGTGTAATTGATATAAAATAGTCCAAAACCCAGGCTTAACAGCTATCACAAGAGCAACTTTTGTGGAAACAGTTAATCAAGCAACAACAGCAGACCAAATGGGAGGTAATGGGCTTTGTAGTAACTCAGAGTGTGGTCCAGATGGGAAGCTGAATGAATTCAACCCCCGGAAAAAACAAGCAGCTTGACTACACCACAAATAACAGTAGACAATGATCCTGAAATATTTTTGAAGCATAAAATGTTTCAGGTTGCAAGGGCTCTCTCTAAGTCATTTAGTCTACATGCTTCTTAAAGCAGGATCAAAAAGAAAGTTAGGATATGTTGTTTAGGGCCATGTCCAGTCAAGTTTTGAGTACCTCCAAGGATGGAGTTCTCACAGCCTCTCTGGACAGCCTGCTCTAGTGCTTAATCACCCTCACTGTGATTTTTGATTTTTTATTTTTTCCTTTATGTATCCAACTGGAACATCTCTTGCTGCAATTTGTGTGTATTGCCTCTTGTTCTTCCACTGTGCATGGCTGACAGAAGTCTGGTTCTGTCTTTTCTATAAACCACTTTAACTTTTAGTAGACTGCAGTTAGATGTCCTTGATCTTCTCTTCTCCAACCTGAATAACTCTTACTCAGTCATCTTCACTTCCTGCATCATATGCTCCAGCCCCTAATCACCTTGGTAGTCAATTGTTGGACTTTCTGAAGCTTGTCAATCTTTCTTTTCTACAGGAGGGGACGATACTTGACATAGTATTATATATATGGCCTCAAAGTATCAAAGAGAAAGGAACAATTGACTTGCTGACTACACTGCTACTAACATGGTACGCAGTGAGTTGTCATTGCTGCAAGGGTGTTTTGTCCACCAGGGCTGCACAATCCTTTTCTGCAGTTCATCTTCCTAGCTGGCAGGCTGTAATGTTCTATGAGTTTATTCCACCTCAGATGGCAGGACTTTCTATTTGTCTTTGATGAATTCTTGATTTTCCATTGGCCTGTATCTCCAGCTTGTCAAGGTCTCTCTGAATGGCAACCCTTCCATCCAGTGTATCAAACAGTCCTCTCAGTCTGAGGTGTGACATTGACTTAATGAAGAAAAATTCTGTCCCATAACCAGGCTGTTGATTAAGATGTTAAACAGCATCAACTTCAGTATCACTCAAGGAACACCACTCATAACTGGTTGCCAGTTAGGTTTTGAACCATTAAGCCTAATGGTCCAGCCAATTTTTTTTCCTGTTTGTAGTTTACACATCCAGGCAATATCTCCCCAACCTGGATACAACGATGTTATGGGAGACATTGTCAAAAGCATAGACACTGCTAAAGCAAATGTCATTCACTGCTCTCCCCAGTGTCAGCCATCTTCTCAGAGAAGGCATAACCATTAGTATGGCACAGTTTGCCATTATTAGGCTTATGCTAGTTGTTCCAAATCACCTTCTTGGCCTTTATGTGTCTTGAACTGGCTTCTAGGATGATTGCTCTATAACCTCCCAGGGACTGAGGTGAGGCTTACTACCCTGTTGTTCCCTAGGTCCTCCTTTTTGTTTTTTTGAAGATGACTTTTTCTAGTCAGCAGGAAAAATCTACTAGTCACCATGGCCTTTCAAAGAATAGTCTCAGAATTACATTGGCCAGTTCCCTCGTCACCCTCAGATGCATCCCATCTGTTTGCATGGACTTGTGCATATCCAACTGGATTAAATAGTACCTAACTCAAATCATTCTCTACTATGGATAGTACCTCCCTCTGTCAAACTCAACTACTAGGCACAGAGATCTAGGAGGCCCAAGACCAGAAAAGATGAGGCAAAGAAGGTAGCAAGTACTTCAGACTTTTCAGTGTCCTTCATCAGCAACAGACCACCCCATCCAGCAGGCCAAAATTTTTCTTTGGCTCTCCTTTTGTTTCTGATGTATCTTTAGCAGCCCTTCTTATTTTCCTTCCTATCTTATTCTGCTTCCTATCTCTCTCCATTTTTTACTCCATCTGAATTTTCATCTTTCTAATTCCATTTCAGCGTGTCAGTGCATGATTTTATATGCCTCCATGGTATCCCATCTATAGTTCCATTTTCCATACATACTTCCACTTCCTGTGTGCATAGGCAAGTATATCCTGTGGGTAATGATCACCTTTTTTCAGACTAGCCTTAGGATAACAAGAGCTCAGATTATGGATCTTCTTTACAGTAGTCAAGAGAAGTGTGATGTCTTATCTATCTCTCACTTTATTTGTGATTCTAGGTTGGTTTTTTAATCATAACTCTCTGAAGAACTTCTGAACAAATGGAACAGAACATGTAATTCTCTCTCAAACCACGTTTAAATCTAGGCTGAAGGATCAAACTTTACCTGCAGTCACTGTAAAATTAAAAGAACAATCAGATCTTTCTCCTGGCAATTCTGACATAATATCCTTTTTAACTCTGTAACAGATGTGCTTTAAACATATCATGAGAGAAAAGAAACAAAGTTTCCCAGGTGAAATTTCATTTTCTTTCATCCTCACTGAGAAACAGTGGGAATCCAGATAATGTACACTCCTCTAGTTTTCTATACATTTTCATTTTCTACAGGGTTACGATAATGGTGAGATATTTTACCACTTGGATCTTAAGTGCTTCACTGGCTTAGATTTCATAGAATGCAAATGTAGAAAAAAAAATGATAAAAAGATGGAGTTACAAATACTGTGACAGGAAGTTCAATGTTTTGACAGTGATCCAGAGGTGGCAAATTAGATGTACATATAAGCAAAACCAAGAAGGTTCAGAATTAAATATCAGAAAGCTGATCTGGAAGCAATGTAGAGGTCAAGATGAAGAAAAGTCCTAATGGAATTAATCTTATACCCAGAAAGACATTATCCTGAAGGACCAAATAGGAATGTTAGATGCAGTCAAACAATGAAAATGAATGATGTACATTCTTGTGAAAATGGAAGAAGAGACTAATTAGAATTGAGTGTAATGATGTTTGACTTCCATACAGACTGGCTGCTCTCCATCATAAAACAACCAGGACTGAAATGGACAAATGAAGATGTTTTACAGTAGAAATCGTTGTGGGGTAATGTAGATGAGAAAAAGCTATAAAGTCACCCTTAAATTTAAAAATAATAATAAAAAAAGATCAGCATAAAATCAAAATTCAAAGTAGGAAATTAAGTATTGTCATCTTTTTAAAATAAACAAAGAGAGAAGAGTAGCTTTAAATTCAAAAATTTTAAACAAATCAAGTATTCTGAATATCTGTCCAACAAACTCAGAAGATCTGTGTTTTATGAAAGCTCAGTAGTCACATTCAAAATAGCCCGAAAGACCATCCCAAAGCGCATATGAAGACAAGGAATGGCATTATTTCCAGTGATTCTATAAACGTGCTTGAAAAGGATAGCTTAGCAATGGGATAATCTCAGCTGAAAGACTATGAAGATTAAAATATGTTTGTTTAGAAGGAATTTGAATGAAGCTAGTAGATAACTTGATATGTTATTGTGATAAGCCAAAGGAAAAGTGGGTAGAGACAGAACTATTGAGTGTGGGACGCTTACCTGTTATTCAAAAGGGAACCAGTGATTTGCTAAATAAGATTCAGAGGCCAGGTGTCTAAGGAAGTGTCTGAGGGATCAGACAGAAGCAGGGAATAGTTTAGCAAAAGGAAAGTCGAGTTAAAGAGGAGAACAATCATTAAATGGGAGACTCAGAAATCAAGTCAATGAACCAAGGGTGAGGGCAGAAGACATATGGACTGTGAGATACTGATGAATTCTTGCAGTATCAATTTACTGCCAGCTGAGTATTTTAACCATACACATCCAGCATAGTTTTCAGTTATTTTGCTCACACACCAAAATTGCCTTTTTATGGTAACATTGATGTATTTTACAGGAGTATTGAGTATAAACTTCAGTTAAATGTTTTCCCTTGGAAAAATAATTAAGCTTCTTATTCATTTTAGAGCATATCATGGTGCATTTTAATTTTGAAAGAAAAAAGGATAACACCAAATTACACTAATAACCAAAGTAATACTAACAATTTTGAAATGAAAAAGATAAGAGTTCATTGGTTGTGAGCAATTAGTCTATAACAGCAGGTAGCAGGAGATTTCATTTCACTGAAGAATTTCTATTTTGTGCCTTCAAGGGATTTAGTTTTTAATGTTTAAATTAATTTAAAAAAAACCCTGAAGCATCGTAACATGTACATACATAATATCACAGTGCACCTTGTCCTTTCCCTGTCTAGCCTCCACGTCCTGTGTGACACTGACTGCATACGGCACTTAGCTTGTATGGTTCGCAAGGAAGCATCTAACTCATTTTTCCTGAAAGTTAGTGCTCACTCATACATAGGTAGTATTCCTGGACCTGAACTCACAGATATGTGCACCTGGAGTTGCCAAGATCACGTGTGAATACCCATGATGGGTGGTGGGTTGACCTTGGATGGCTGTAGACCCCCACCAGCCCCTCTGTCAATCACTCCCCCTCCTCAGCAGGACAGGGAGGAGAAAATAAGATGAAAAGCTCATGGGTTGAAATAAGGACAGGGAGGTCACTTACCAATTACCATCACAGGCAAAACAGACTCTACTTGGGGAAAAATAATTTAATTTATTGTCAATTAAAATAGAGTAGGATAGTGAGAAACAAAGACAAAAACTAAATCACCTTCCCCTCACCCCCACCTTCCCCTTCTCTGACCTTGGTGTTCACAGGGCTGTTTCTCAAATTTTTTTTTTTTACTCACTTGTCTCTGCCAAGCAGCATTTTTCCCTTTCCTAAATACATTTCCCCGAGGCACCCCCACCTTGGCTGGGGGGCTCAGCCGTGCCCTGCGGTGGGTCGGTTGGAGCCGGCTGGAACCGGCTGTGTCCGGCCCAGGGCAGCCCCGGCCTCTCCTCACAGAGGCCGCCCCGCAGCCCCCCGCTGCCAACACCTTACCCCGCACTCCCAAAACAGATGCAGAATCAAGCACAACTGAAACATACCTAGTTTGTTCTCCAGGATTTCTGGGGATGTGATGGAGAGCAGGGGGTTCCCAGCACTCCTCCATTTGGCAACAACAGGCTTTGATTAGTCAGCATTTACATTTAGGCAGTGGTCACGTACTCCTTTCCAGTTGTTTCTGCAGTGCAAGATATAGATGCACCAGCACAGCCTGGGAAGCTGTTTTGGATTTTTGTTATTTGAACTAATCCAGCCACTTTGTGAGATGTTTTGACAAAATATATTTGTCTTTCCTAAGGCTTTCTACAGCAATATTTTTAGCCAGTCCACCTGAGACACTTCCAGCTCAGCATACTTATTTCTTCGAATCCAGCCTGTATCAAGCTGCAGGACTAGCACAACTGATGTACTCTTCCTATTTGTGGTTCAGTAGCTATTTTATCAGGATGTAGGAAAATGCTGAGGAAGATGTAGAATATCTCAGCAGTAGTTTCTACTTCCAGATCTTTAAGAAGAATTCATTTATGCTTACGACAAGAATATGTCGTGACTTCCCATATGCAAACTGGAATGCTTGAACCATGAACCCTGCACAGACGAGCGAGATACTGCATTGTCATAACGACTGCATGTAGCCACGCGTGCTACATTTATCTGTAGTATTTGACACCCACCTCTACCAACTTCCTCAAGATATTTTAATGCCTGAAGATTTCAAATGCTTCTCCCTAAACCGTGCTGCTTGCAGAACTTGCAAAGGTAAGCAAAATCCTGCTGCACCCTTCTGTGCGGCAAGACAACATCTTCTAATATTTGCTTGGCTCATCTCAGCAACCCAAATGATGGCTATGTTTTCATTACAAGGTGGACAGAAAAAAAGCCTTCTTTAAAGCAAAATCGTGCTTCCTTCCAGATCTCCAGCAATTGTAATACTTCTGTCAATATCTCATGCAGTTGAGTCCGGAGTCGAAGCACATACACACTGGACATAAGGGTTTTACATGGAGGCAGTTAAGAGGAAGCAAAGAATAAAACACAGGTCACTGCTAAGGATAAGCTTTTATGGGATATATGCCTGAGCATGGCAACACTATAGCAATAGTGAGGAGAATGACAGATGTACTGCAGCGGCTGGGAAAGAAAATTAGCTTCCTCAGGATCTAATTTGAGTATGCTTGTTTGTTTTACCAGAGCTATGTTATAAATATATTCTGAAGAGTGCCAATCACTTGTAAAGCAATCTCAGAATGATATGCATTCAATTACAAAACAGTGTCCTGGTGTGAAATCTGAAAGACTTTTTCTTAAACCATTTAAAACTGGACTATATAAATACCTAGACAGCACTTTGTAGAGAGAATCATACCCTGAGAAGAGCATTACCTTAACAACCCAATAGATGTTTTGATTTTCTAATTTGTATGACAGAGCCATCTCCTAGTGTACATAACTAGAGGGCTGTAACAAATACATGCATTTGACTTACTATATTTAGTACCAGCCTCTCAGGAACCTGGAAATATTAATTTCCTTATTCTTCTGTGCTTTTTAAATGTTTTTCACAATATTTCAAGGGCTGTATTTACAAATAAATTATCTAGATCTAATCTACATTATTCCAGTGAGAAATTAGTTCCTCTTTCACTAATAGCAGCATTCAAATGTTTATGGAACTCCTACTCTATAACCAGTGATCACGATCCCTAAATTCTCATAGTAAAGACTGAGAAACATAGGCCGAAGGTGCAGGCAATACAGATAACCAGGCTGCGGCTACAGTTACAACCAATTTGCTTCCTCCACTTGCACAGCAACACTGCTGGCAGTTTCATCACACCTGTATATTTTTCTGGTGGTACAATAGCCACTGCTGGAGGACAGTTCTCTGCCTTTACAATTAGCAAGTAGTGCTGCACAGTACAAGTATGTTGGTAGAGCTAAACAGTCAATGCTGAGGACCTGATGTTGATGTTATATATGTTTCAGAGATTGTTACGCTAAAACTAGTTTGGTCCCATGAACTGGATGCTTTTAAGCAGCTGGAGTGCCTGGGAGCACACGGTCAGGTTAGTTTCATCTGAAAGGAGTTCCACTTGTGTGCGGAGTGACTGCTCTGTGATGCCAAGTGCCTCCGTGACACCAAGTGAGTGAAGGAGCTAATTGGGATATTCACCTCAAAAACACTCTTCTGATCTTAACTAAAATCCTGATGAGAACATGTCTTGTTCCTCACATGGAGTTTTGGACTTCTTTTTGTTTCTATGTGAAAATATCTTATGGTGACCAGTAAATTCTGTATTTAGTTTCTTGGAAACATGATGATAGTTAGGGAGTAACGAGATTCTTCATATAAAAGAACATATAAAAGAACTTTGTTAGCAGAGCATGATAGAGTGATGTTTATATTATGAAAAAAGCGATAAAAAAGACAGTATCAGATGGGGTCAGCTCCATGTGTATCCAAACTTAACACAAAAAAATACTTCATGATCTTTAAGTCAAAATAATCCTCATTCTAACCTGCATTGCAAATGTTACTGAAATTCAGAGACTGAAATAGTGTCAGCAACTGCTTGAGGGGAAGCATTAACAAGTGGATTCTACCTCTAATACTTCTTCAAAGGCCTGTTGTGCAGGGAATTTCTGTGAAGTTGTGAAGCTGATGTGGAAGGGGCAAGGAGATGAGCCGTATAACCTTAATAACCATTAAACTACTATACTGAACAGCTCTAGGTTAGCAAGTGTTTCAATAAGGTGGAAACAAGGGTAGGATTTGCCCCTGAAGTAATAAAATAATACAGAAAGTTACTTCAGTATGTCAAAGGCTAGATAATGAAAGCAAGGAAGAGAACAAAAAAGGGGAGATGGGTTGATTTGTTTTGTTTTTATATTCTATGTAAACATAAAAGAAGGATTTTTTCATGTTCTCTGCAGCCAACACTGATAAGGCATACAAATGCTCTTAAAACCAAGAATTTCCACAGAAATTATGACCTCAGTGTTTGCATATTTTTCAGATTTAGAGTGAAAACAATAGGACTTCCTTGCCCAAATCAGTAAATATAAAAAAATGTATGGAAAGTAAAACATCTTAAAATTTGACATATTAAGATACCTTTGACCTATTGCCATCCTATAAGATTATGCTCTATTACATACTATTATACATGGGTGGGTATACATACCTGTACAAATACACAACAATGTAGTACAGAACTATATAATATTTTGTTCCTGAATTACAGCTTAATGACTACAAGATGTGCCCATTCAAAAATGTTTAGGAGTTCAAAAGTTTCAAACCCAGTCCACTTTGCTCCAGACTCTTTATTTCTCACGTGGAATTCCGGTTCGGTTCTCAGCCAATACAGGAATGACCTGTAGGAACAATCCCTTTTTTTGTCTTTGGTAAAGACCCTGATGGACATGTAATAAACGCTTAACCCTTACCAGCAGTGGTGTGAAAATGTGCCTTGCTTGAAAGATAGATACTGCATAACTCTGCTCTCCCATTAATCACATTCCCTATGTTTTCCATGTCACACAATAAAGCTCTTTTCTAAAAATGAAAACCTCTAGTTCTTGTCCAGTGTAGAATTTTTAGTTTGCATTACTAGTTGTCAATTTTAAATAGAATTTTAAGATTCCATGTATGCCATATACTCAGTAAAATAGGAGGAGTTGCAATATGTGCATAAATACTTTAACGTTTGTGGTTGTTTATCTGGCTTATCCATTTAGCATAAGGGATATGGATAATTGTGAAAAGGAGTTAGTTAGCAGTGGGCTGAGAGTCTGTAAATATTTTGCCTACATATATTCTATATATGAAAAGATTGCCAAAAAGGAAACATAATATACAAACATCTCTCTTATTACATATAGTTGCAAGCTTTCATTCTGAAGGCATAGTGGTTTTAAATTGTTAACTATAATTCCTTTCCATTCTCCATAGAATAATGAAGAGCAATAAAAAGATAGATCTGTGAAATACTTTAATTTATGCACATTTTAGAAACCAATTTGGTAAATGAGAAATTGCAAGACTTCTTTTTCAACATATTTTCCAACATCTCCAGGGCAAGTCTGATGCTGTTCATCAACACCATTATAATTTAACACTTACTCTCTCCAGCTTTCTCCATTTTTTTTTTTGTATATGTACGTAATCTAAATATCTTACGTTTGTTTCTTTTTCACTGATGTTATTAGTCATTGCAATGAACTCATTCATGACAATAACTCCATAGCATTTTCAGTCCTGTTGCAATTATTCCAATTGCATCTGTGTGGAAAGAATTAGAATTCAGAATAATAATGCTGAGAAGCTTTAACAGCTTATTTTTAAAAGTATGGAAAGAGACAAAATGGAGAAAATATAGAGACTGGTCTTTCAGCACAGAAGTCAATGAGAAATTTGCCTTTGAGGGTCTGGTGTTCAAGGTATCAATTCCAGGAAAAATATTTAGGATAAATCATCTTAAAAGAGGAAGAAATATTTTTGAAAAACATGTTTTAAGGAGTTGGAGAGCCTGAGGTAGAGAAAAAATAGGAGAATTGTGCTCTTTATCTGCAATAAGATTGTGAGAAGATGCAAAGACAATTTGGATCACCTCCTGAAAAGTCTTCACCTACAAATCACGCAGAAGATCAAAGGTGCGCAAATCACTTTTTGAAACAGGCATGGTACTTTGCTCAGCTTTTGTTTTGTAAAAATTCAGACAAAGACTTAAGTTCATTTAATCTTCATCAAAGGTAAAGAGAACCAGAAAACAGAAAATGCAGAAAAAACTAGTAAGCATAATACATAATAATAATACATAAGACATAATACCCTCACAAAATGGGTTATACAAACTGCAGCTTGAGGATGCTTGAGTTCATGTAAATTCTTAAAAACTACCAAGTCATTTGAAAAAAACACTTTTCTACAATTGTATTTTCACCTTGTTGAAAATAGTATTAAAGGATTGTTAAATTGTACTCTTTGTATTTGCTCTCTTTCACTGTAACTGTGATTTTAGAGATGTGGGGAATAGAAATACCGTGACCATATGCACATCTTAAGTTCATCAAAAACAATTTGGTCTTGAATGAAAAAAAAAAATTACACACTATTATTATCTAGGATTTTGTTTGTTTTAATCTGCCAATGAAGGGATGATTTTTAAATTATTACTACTAATGCCATACTATCCTGCAGACCATTATTAATAGTATTTGGTCAAAGGTGTATGTTGCAAGACATTGTATTACAGATAGATCTAATTTGACTCATTTAAGAAATTATTTTTCAATTTCAACTCTTTTTAGAACACATCATATATTTTTGATCTACTCAGTAAAATCTTCTGGATGCTAAGATGTATGGATATCTTTAACACAAAGTTACCAAATGTGAGGTCCTTTTCAAAAATCTCCTGATTTCCATGACATGTGAAAACATCAATGGGTCAGAGAAAAGGGTCCTTTTTGTGCCCATTTATCCCAGACTGACAATCACCAAAAACCTTTTCAGGCAATCAATGGTCCTGCAAATCCTGTTTCTTTTAAAAAATCAGCTGACATCCTGGATATTTGTCTATGAACGGTTTTCTTGCTTTGTGCAGTAATGCACTAAAACGGCTTAAATGGTCACCTCCTTCTTCTGCTGGGCCCTCTAATGAAAGGATCAAGACTTTGGCCTTTATCATTAAAGAGTGGCCAGCTCTATTGCCCCCAGTAAAGCTTCAAAACCTCAGCTGAGACATATAGTACAACTTCAAAGTTGCTCCCAAAATGTCCTCTCAGGTTGCAGAGAATGGCAATAGAAATGAGATTGGAGAATCAATGGGAGTGTCTGGATGTGGAAACAGCAGAAGAGGGATGTAAGAAAAACAGTGTTTATGGCACCTAAATGAGCAGGTCAAGAAGATCCCTGCACTGCTTCATGCAGTGTACTCAGGACAAGAAAATTAAGGACAAAATTAAAATTAAGTGAATCAATCCAAATGATGTGTAGAGGTTGGACAGGACTGAGAGAAGAAAAAACCTAATTGACATCAGCTGCTAATGAATATAAAAAAGACACCCAAAACTATCATGGCTGCTGATCTAGGAAGAAGCCAAGAGACATGATAATGACTCAATAGACTGTGCTCTTTGTCCTCCATGTCATCACAAGGAATCCTGGCCAGCCCACCTGGGTACATGCCCCTTAATCCTTGAAAACTGGACAGACTACTTGAACAAACATATGCTCTACTTGTTATGAGAATGTGTGTATGAGAGTGAATGAAGGAATTTTTGTTTTAAAATAAAACCACGTTCCCCTCCTACAAAGCCTCAAGATAAATTTTGTTATATTGTTGTTAGCAGAATTCAACATTATTTCCTACAAGGTCCAAGATGCCATGAGCTAAGAAGTTGTAATCACCTGGTACTAATGGCAATGCAGTGTTGTTTAATTAAACTGCTACTCTGCTACTCTTCTGCTGAGTGCAAGGCCGTACCACAAGATCACATAAATAAGTGTCTGTGGTGGGTTGTCCTTGGCTGGACACCAGGTGCCCACCAAGCCGCTCTATCACTCCCCCTCCTCAACTGGACAGGGGAGAAAAATACAAAAGGCTTATGGGTTGAGATAAGGACAGGGAGAGATCACTCACCAATTACCATCACAGGCAAAACAGATTTGACTTGGGGAAATTAGTTTAATTTATTACCAATCAAATCAGAGCAGGGTAATGAGAAATAAAAACAAACCTTAAAACACCTTCCCCCCACCCCTCCTTTCTTCTTCCCGGGCTCAATTTCACTCCCGATTTTCTCTACCTCCTCCTCCCCCGAGCCGTGCAGGGGGACGGGGAATGGGGGTTGCAGTCACATGTTTCTGCCTCTCCTTCCTCCTCACTCATTTCCCCTGCTCCACTGTGGGGTCCCTCCCACGGGAGACAGTCCTCCACAAACTTCTCCAATATGGGTCCTTCCCACCGGCTGCAGTTCTTCACGAACTGCTCCAGCGTGGGTCCTTTCCATGGGGCACAGTCCTTCAGGAACAGACTGCTCCTGTGTGGGTCCCTCACGGGGTCACAAATCCTGCCAGAAAACCTGCTCCAGCGTGGGCTTCTCTCTTCACGGGTCCACAGGTGCTGCCAAGAGCCTGCTCCAGCGTGGGCTTCCCACAGGGTCACAGCCTCCTTCAGGCACATACGCCTGCTCCAGCGTGGGGTCCTCCACCAGCTGCAGGTGGATATCTGCTCCACCGTTAACCTCCATGGGCTACAGGGGGACAGCCTGTCTCACCATGGTCTTCACCACAGGCTGCAGGGGAATCTCTGCCCCAGTGCCTGGAGAACCTCCTCCCCCTCCTTCATTGACCTTGGTGTCTGCAGGGTTGTTTCTCTCACATATTCTCACTCGTCTCCTCCAGCTGCTGTTGCGCAGCAGTTTTGATCCCCCTTCTTAAATATGTTATCCCACTGTCGCTGATGGTCTCGGCCTTGGCCAGCAATGGGTCCGTCTTGCAGCCGGCTGGCATTGTCTCTATGGGACATGGGGGAAGCTTCTCACAGCTTCTCACAGAAGCCACCCCTGTAGCCCCCCCGCTACCAATACCTTGCCAACCCACTACACTGAATGAAGAGATCCTGCAATTTTTCTATATGGAAACAATAATTTCAATATGTAAAATTAAGAGCAGTAGTTCTTCTTACTGAGTGTCCAATAGAACTCATATAAATTAGTCGTACAACAGAATAAACTGACATCATGCACTAGAAGTCTCAGCAACTGACCCTATTTGCATGCTATTTTTGAGCTGTTTCTTTTTCACTATTCAAAAGTTCCAGTATTTGGTTTTATTTCCTTGTAAGTCTATATAAAATGTTCGGTGGTTAAGAACAACAAGGGCACAAATCTATTACCATTTTCTTTCAGGGAACAAATGCTTCACTATTTTAAAGTTTTGATTTAGAACATGATTTTGCATGTTATTTATTTTTTTATTTATTTAAAACAAGAAAAGCATTAAACACCGGCATTTAAATGCCTTTTTGACCAGGAGAATGCTAATTTATGATTTTTAGAAAACTTCTTGAAGTGAAAACTAAAATGGTAATGTGTAAATAGGTGGTATTCTTGTCTTTTACATGAACACAAATACAGAATGGAGAATGTTTTACATTTGGACTGGAACTCCACCTGATATCTTGAAACAGCTATGGATAACCTGTGTATACATATAAAGAAGCGGTAGAATCAATTTTGTTTCAGATGAAGGGGTCTTACACACCGATCTGTCTAATAGAATTGATGTACTTCTGAGGAGCACCATAAAGCAGCACTTCAGCAAATAAAGGTCTAGCTGCAAAACTGTGATATGAACAAAAAGACAAATATATGCAAATTAATACTTTTCAAGTGCAAAAACAAGGCAAAAATATTATACTCTAGCAATGTCTTATCAACCTGTTGTGAGAGAAAAGAGAAAAAACTTCTACAAACATACCATTGCTAGTAACCAGGAAAATGGTGCAAAGTTCATTTATATTCACTTAGATAAAGGAAATAGAGTCCATAAATATTGAGATCCATGAATATAGTTGGATCTTGCATATTCTCAAGCTTTCCTGAAATTAAAAAAAAATGAGCAAATAATAAAGGTCAAAAGTGCAGATATTACAGTCATCTAAACTCACTTTGCACCAAGAAAACCAGAATTTCCTCAAGTGGCACAAAGCCAATAGAAATAAGAAAGACACCACCCGTATCAGCCACCTGATGACGTACCTCGTTCTGCAACTGCAAGTTGATCTGGAGTCAAGCAGCTGGTGCCTATGGACCTCTTTAATGCATTTCCGCTGCAAGTAAGTCGTTTTTCCTTCAAATAATAGAATGTATAGAGATACGGGCAACTTCACAGCAGCATTTTTCTCTCAGACATACATATGCACACACATAAGTATCACTGTCATCTGAACAAAGCACATTTTCCCTCCTTTCTCCTAAAATTACATCCATTCATAATCAAAGAGCTAGTGGAGTTCAAAATATGAAAGAACTATTGCATTATTTAAACTACCCTTTTGCCAGTGCTGGGTAGTACCTTATAAATTATTTCCTTTTTTTGTTTCAATGTTTCAATTTTTTTTTGTTTTAAAGTTTCAAGTCTAATTGGTATCACCACGAGGAAACTATTTCTCTTCTTTCAGTCTAAATTTTCATTTTCTTAATTTCACACTTTCATATCCATTTATAATTTCTGATATTCTTTTGAGCCTCTTTTTTCAATGAATTTACAACTTGCAGGCAGGCAAGCTGTCTTTCTTCACATCTGCCTTTAAAAAAATGCTGAACCAAATTAATCAATTTTGCAACAAACTATTACTTTGTAAAGCTGTTAAACAGCAAAGGACTTTATACCACCATAGGACTAGTTCTTCATAGTCAAGGCCTGGCTGTTACAAGACTTAATTTTCACTTTTCTTTGGTCACAAATCGTAAATTATTGTACCCCTCTAGGGAGACCGTACCAAATGGAGGATTTGTTAATGCGTTATGAATGATATATGCCATGATTTTGCCATGAATCCAGAACACACTTTTTCAAAAAGTTGGGAAAAAGGATGATTTGGTTTGATTTGATTTGATTTGATTTGATTTGATTTGATCAAAACATAGCTTGTATATGAACTGTTGATCCATCACATTCTGTCATGCTCTGGAGAGCAAGGGAGTCTCTTTATCTCCATATCATCTGCATTTGTGATGGCAAATCTCTTAAAAGGAATACACTTTGACAAAAGGTGAGGGAATTTCACATAAAATCTTGTCCTTGTGATATCATCTGAAACAGGCAGATCTGGAACCAATTTATTGAGTGGAAATTACTGCCAACTTTGCTTGGAATAACAAAATGCTCCAGAGATTTCTGAGATATGTAGCCATAGGGAGTTGTCTGGCTACATGAGGATTTTTATATGTTTTTTAACACATCTTTCAACTTAATCAGATACACAAAAGCATGACCTAGCACTCAGGGAAATTATGTGGATTTGTCACACTGCCTGAAGGACTTTAGGATCCGTGAACCAATGAATGGATTACACTGAATCATGAATGTAATTTGTTTATCTGTAACAGATAAAATATGGATATTTGCCATATTAATGTTTAAGAATCTCAGAATAATAAATAATTCTAATGGAATTTAGTTTAAGTTATTCATTAAAAAATAACAATATTCTCTTTATTTTCTAAAACAGAGTAAGACAGTATAAAGTGTATATATATGAAAGGGACTATAAGAAGCATAGCTGGTAAACTATACTGCTGAATTATTACACATCTCCTAATTGTAACAACTCAAAACCTAGGAGGAAACATAAAGGAAAATGCTTTATGTGTTAAAATGCCTGGTAAAAAAGGCACTGGTAGACCGCTTTTGCCCGTGTAGTCCACACTTGGCATTGTTTATCACTGATATAATAATATGCTGGTCTATGGAATCAGGGATTTAAAAAAAGAGTCTATAAAGTCTGTTCTGTGTCACACAGAATAAGACATCTAGTTGACTTTTAAAAAACATATAGCAATCTTGCAAACTCATAGAGAATGATTTAATTCAGCAGTACACATATTTTTTAAAAAATCACTGAGTAAACTTTTCTTCAAATAGACTTCAAATAGAGGATTTGTATGCACAGGACATTGAGGTGCTGGAGCGTGTCCAGAGAAGGGCAACGAAGCTGGTGAAGGGTCTAGAAAACAAGTCTTATGAGGAGTGGCTGACAGAACTGGGGCTGTTTAGCTTGGAGGAGAGGAGGCTGAGGGGAGACCTTATCGCTCTCTGCAACTACCTGAAAGGAGGTTGTAGTGAAGCAGGCCTTGGATTCTTCTCCCAAGAACCTAGTGATAGGACGAGGGGGAATGGCCTCAAGTTGCGTCAGGGGAGGTTTAGATTGGACATCAGGAAGAATTTCTTTACCGAAAGAGTGGTTAGGCATTGGAACAGGCTGCCCAGAGAGGTGGTGGAGTCGTCAACCCTGGAGGCGTTCAAAAAATATAGTATAGTTCAAAAAAAGTATAGACGTGGCACTCCAGGGCCTAGTTTAGGAGTCATGGTGGTGTTAGTTGATGGTTGGACTTGATGATCTTAGAGGTCTTTTCCAACCTTAATGATTCTATGATTCTATGATTCTATGATTTGTAGATCTGTAAACTCTGTTTCTACTTTATCATTACTTTCAAACTATGCCTGCAGAAGAAATAAGTCAAGAATACTAGTATGAAGTTAACCCCATTCTGGATAACTGCATATTCATAACATGAGGCTGTTTATATTCAGCTGGTAGAGTTACATCTTTCTTTACCTTTTTACAGTTTTACATACGTCAGATTTGTCCTTACTGGCTAAAAAATACACCTCATTTCACTTCTATTTTTGTAAATCAAGATGATCATCACTGAAATTTGCGGAGTTAGAACAATAGAAATAAGAATAATTGACATCAGAATCAGACCCATCAGTAAAGCTGACAAGGAACTTTCAGAGTGTTTTTGCATCATATACAATATCAGTCAATCCAACGTAAAATGATGCATAGAAACATCACTTTTCATCATAAGGTATATGAAAAGTTGAAAAACCCATTTTTGTGATAATGTTGTAATAATTTTCAAATTTTAATTTTCAGAAACACTTTTGTTTCCATTTGTTTCAATACTATTTGCAAAATATTGAAATTGGATTGAAGAACTGTGATTGTTTTTTCAAAATTAAAACTTTCAGCTGACAAAAGACAAAACTGAAAAAAAAGGATCCACAGGGAAATACAAAATAATTTGACTTTGCTTTCTAATAATTTGACTGTTCTAGAAAAGCAGACATTTGCATTTTGCTAAACTCCCAACTAAAATTTAAAAATATGTTTTCCATATTGATATGCCAATAAACTTCTTATGCCTTTTTTCTCTTCTGGAATAACAAAATTTGTTTGTTTGGCCCAATAGTGTTTATCAGTAGTTCAATTTTAACTGGTAACTGATATTCCTGAGGTACACTGAAAGCTTCTGTCCTTGGCACTGCTTGTTTTCCATTGACCAGGGAAGAAAAAAACTCTCTTCAGTGAATTATGGGACACCTTTGGATTACCACATTGGTTCAAGTACTATAGAAATCCTTTTCAACCATCCTTGAGGACTTCTGTATCACAATATACTTTTGTGTCACAGTCACTGCATTTATTTTTGACCAAGGCCATCGAAGTGTACGTAACTTGAAGCTGAATCTCCCAACATGTTTTCTTAAAGACATAAAACACCACACCCTCACACAAAACCACTGATGGTTATGAAAAAAAGCCAGTTTTAAAACAAAATATAAAAAGTAACACTAAGAAAATAAATAATATTTTCCTAACCTAGAAAAGATTCCATGTCACATTTCAATAGTGTCTGCACATGATCAGGTACATATATGATGCATATGTTCATAATTCTAAACTGAAAAATTAAGTATTGCTGGTTTACAAAAAAGATTCTTTTCTGTACAAAAGCATGACAGTCTGGGAGATTATTTGCCAATCTCCAGGCTGCCAGCTCTTAAGATGTTCTGCAACAAGGGTCTCTCAAGGGCAGTAAGATTTTCAGGTGTTTGGATTAACTACCAGGTTCCATAATGTAAAAGTCATGAATGCGGAAGCTGTATTGGCATTTCTAACATGCTGGGCTTGCTGCAGATATGAGCATCAAGATCAGGCTATAGCTGTGACTGG